>KV723682.1:6717-34098 GCA_000500205.2 Phytophthora lateralis | reverse complement strand
AACTACAGCGTAGAACTCGGATATGCTTACGCCTGCAAGAGACCTAGGAACTCCTCCGCTAGCCACGATACGGTCATTTGAGCTTTGTTCGCTGGCGTTATCGGTCCGACACCGGTTCTGTTCTGCGACTAAACGTCGTCACGCGTCAACATGGGCTTTAAAGTCTCCACCTACTCCTCAAAGGCTGCTACTCTCATTCTGTAGTAGCGCTCAAACTGCTTCTCCTGGACTGATCGATCCCGATGAGGGTCCCTCTCCAACCGTTTGCGCGGAACTACTTTTGATCGCCGCCGCCGTCGAAACTCATGCACAGCTACAACTGCAGCTACACACACGAAAACACGAGACGCCTTCATGGTACACTTCAGCGAATGGAGTTATCCGTGATCCGACAGTGACTGATGATCTCTAATTGGGATCATGGGTGCTGGCATATGTATTTTGATTGACCAATGAAAGCTAGACATTTGGGATTAGTACCCGATGATGATCCCGTTAGGAACCGGCCTCAATCGCAGCCGGAGCTGCACCAGCAACACGGACCTCGGCAACACGACCTTTATTAGCAACTTCTACGAACAGCCTAGCTGCAACTACAGTAAAGTCGATCGTACACAAAGTGAGATCGATCCGGTTAGCCTCGTACTTAACCGGATCAATAGTGTGTCTCTACAACATCAGGGTACATAAAAGGCCGGTGACTGGTGGTACAACATGGGATATATTCTGGGCACCTTGACATTGAAGCCTTCTCATGCCTGCGCCAATCTTCGCGCACCTGCACTCATCTCCGCTGGTCGTGCGGCGTCGCTCGGGGGCCAACTGGCGCAGCCTCAGCCCGCACGCGGGTGCGAGCGGCTCGTCCAGCGGCCTGGAAGCGGTGGAGCTCATCGACGTTAAGGCAGAGCGGCTGCTGCTGCTACAGACGTTGCGCGAGTCCCGGCGGCGGCTCGCGTGGCACTCGGAGGTGGCGGATTTGCACGCGTTCCGGAAAGTTTTGTCGTTCGGCTGCCGCGCGCTGCACTTCTCAGGCCACGGGGTGCCGGGCCAAGTGATCTTCGAGACGCGCAAAGGCGAGGCACAGTTCGTGTCCCAGCAGGAGCTGCAGGACTTGCTGCTGGCAGGCGGCGCCGAGAGTCGCCGTCAACCAAGACGCAAGCGCGACAAAAAGAAACGGAATTTGCAGAATCGGCGACAGAAACTTACGGAATCTAGTGACGAGAGCAGCAGTGAATCGAGTTACAGCAGCAGTAGTGACGACGCCACATCAGGACTTGCGGTGACGAGCCACCGTGTCGAGAAGGGGTGGGTGGCCTTGTCGCCGCCTCCGGTGCATGACAAGCCCAAGGTCCCATTGCAGCTGGTGTTTGTGAGTGCGTGTCACTCGGAGAGCGTCGCCCAAGCCTTCGTGAGTGCGGGGGTGCCTCACGTGGTGGTGGTCTCCAAGGAGGAAAAGGTGCTGGACCGCAAGGCCATGGAGTTTGCAACGGCTTTTTACACGGCGCTGTTTGCAGGCCATTCGGTGGCAAAAAGTTTCCAGATTGGGAGGGTGCAAGCGGACATTGCGGTGGCGAGTAGTGGGAATGCAGTGGGGGGGCCGTCCGAGTTTAAGCTGCTAGGAGATGGAGATCATAATGATGCACCGTTTCGAGATGTACCTGTGGGAGACTGTGTGGAGACGGATATGGGAGGGCGAGGAGGCGGCAAAGTGACGGTGAACGAGTGCGATGCGGTTGCGGAGGTGTTTGTAGGGCGGTCGCTGGAGGTGCATCAGGTGTACAAGTCGCTTGTGGAAGGAGCACGATTGGTAAGTATAACAGGCGAGCGAGGAATCGGCAAGACCGAGGTGGCGCTGCAGTGTGCACAATACGCCTCCGAGCGCCGGGTGTTTAGTCATATCTTTTACCTGCGACTGAATACGGGTGGTGGAGGTCAGGACGTAAGTGACGATGCATGCTCACACCTGGCTGATCCATCGGTACTTGTCCGTAAATTTGCAAAGTGTTTGGGTCTTCAAGCGACATCACTTGATGAGCTTGCAGAACAAGCACGGCAGCGCTGCGAGACGGAATACCATGGCGAGGGAAGCAGTTTTCTCTTGATCTTAGATGGCTGCAATCGAGCGCAACGACAGAATCTGCGGTTTCGTGCGATTGTCGCGACGCTGCTTCGACGAGTAAATTCACTAGCACTGCTTCTGACTGGAGATGGCAAGTTCGGTGCTATGGATGGCGTGGGTGAAAAGATCATTCCTGTGGGTCCACTCCCACCGGCTGACGCTGCTCTGCTATTCACGCTTCGTGCGCCGAGAAAGATAAAAGCCCATGAAATGGGTGGAAGCACCGATCTCGAGGCATTTGGAGAGCACCCAGTTATTAAGTGCTTACAAGGGCACCCGCGGACTATTTGTGCAGTACGTTGTTCTTGGTGTGCTGATTTCATTATGTCGTCAAGGGGCTAATCTTTGCTTGTTTGAATTTCTGTGGCTCAGGTTTCGCAGTTCCTGGAGAAAAAGGATATGGAGCTCGACCAGCACGAATTTTTGAGCTACATTATTCCTTCTGTGAATACAGGACTCTGTTTGAGCAAGGGTAGTAGCACCACGGCTCTCGATTGTAGTCTGGACTTGCCTCAACAACGACACGAACAGACAAACGCAATGGACGGATGCTACTCGCATTCTCACGAGCACCACCACCATCATCATCACCGCCATGGGCTGCCATCTTGTATCAAGGAAGAGGTGGAATATCAACATCGACTACAGGGAGCAAACGCCCATGATGCAACACTCCGCCGAATGAAGCCAATTGCTTCGCAGTCGGATATCTTCACAGCCAAGTCGTCAATGGAATCACCAACGAACACGACAACTAACGATGGCCAACTGCAAGGCATGAGCTTTCCACCAGTGCACCCACTGGTATCATCACGAAGCGAGCCCAGTTTGACTGGGTCCATAGCAGCCCCAACTACATCGCTTCAGCAGCTTTGTCTACTCAAGGTAGCCGACCATGTGAGGCCGATCATTCAGAGTGAAGGTGGCAGCTTAGTCTGGGCACGAGCCGTGGTAATCAACTCTACTCTCCCAGAGTATCTCAACCCCAGTGATCGATCCGGAGATGGCTACTCTGCTGCGGTGGTGCGTCAACTGCAGAAGTTGCGGGATATTCCTTTGGATTGGGTGGCACCGCAGGTGAGCTGTTTCTTCGCTACAAAGCTCAAAGGCGACGCCGCCACACGTCCATTGTCAACGCGCAGTATTGATTTTCTGAGTAAGAGCTCACTCATCTGGGGCCGAGGATGTGCTGCGCCAGCTCAACGTGGCGGTGCAGTGAGTCTACACATGTTTGCTGCATTCTGGGCTTGGTTTCGACCGCTTGTTGACTGCATTTTGTTCTCAGCCTTGTGGCCGCATACGGAACCACGTCTGCTGCATGGATTTTTGTCCAAAGGCGCCTGCGTTAGTATGCTCGAGCGTGCTCCACCAGGGACATTCTTGCTACGTTTTAGTGAGACGCGGTTACGCTGCCTTGTGGTCGCATACGTTCGAGATGATCAGTGCGTACAGTTCGTGCCGGTAACGTGGCAACCAGAGCACGAAGGCTGGTTCGTTGCGCTGCAAGGAGAGCCGAAGGCTGGAGGCGCTGAAAGTAATGGAGTCACGTTTCCGACGTTGCAAGAGCTGATCTTGAGTGTCAATGTGCTCAAATTCCTCTTTCCGCAGACACCCAAAGAAGCGGCCTTTACACTGCAAGCGTGAAGTGGGGAATTCAGTCCCGGTTAGCTGAGTAGTGTGGATATGTAAATCGTATTTGGAAATGTAAACTGTATCAACTCGAGACCCAAGACAAAGAACGAAGTTATGAAGAACTTTTCGAGCTATCACTGTCCGCTGCTGACAAACTACGCCGATGAAGAGTTGACCGCGCAACAGGTGTATGTAAGAGGTTCCGAATAACTCGCTAGTTTTGTTTTTAGTGATCAGGTTTAATTGAATGTCTGCACTGCAAAATCATGCATTTGGTGGCTTTACGCCACAACATCAAACTCGCGAGATGGCGCGATACTCTTGGCGCATCGGAAGCCGACCATGGCGGAGCGATCATAATCTTCGCTGATCATTAGGAAGCGGTTGTGGTGTTGGGCATCAAGAGCCTGCGGGAAGTACCAATTCGGGTCGCTGTGCGTCGCTGAGATCGGGTGGTAGCTGCTTCCTCCTCGAAGAAGAAGTCCGCACGTATGCGCATCGCAAAACTGGTCTGTCATCTGCCACACGTAGCCCACAAGGTCTTCAACGAGAAACTTGGTCGAGCGAGAACTCTCGTGTGAACCAATAGGTTCCAGTGTGGGCAATCCCTTGCCGTGGAAAACTGTTGGAAGTCGTGTGCTGTCCAACTGGGATCCCCATGGGTAAGCATCGTTGTTGTCACCGTTTGAGGCGACATACTGCCACTCCCAATCGTGTGGAAGACGCTTGCCGTAGAAAGAGGCATAGGCGTCAGCATCCTCGCGAGAAACGTGCACAACGGGGCTTTGTTCGAGGCCAGCAGCAACACTCCACGAGGCTGGAATACCGTCACGATGCTCCCAGTGCAACAAGAAGCGGCCCAGTGACTTAGGGCTGTAGCCACTCGCCTTCAAAAAGGACAAATACTGCGCATTGGTCACCGGGTGCTTGTCGATCAAGAAGTCCTGGACAAATAACCGTGTCGAGTGGTTGTTCCAAGGGCGGTGCTCCCATGGAAACTGTACTCCTGTTCCAAACTGAGCAGCATTCGGTGTCCAGGCAGCGACGGGTTCGATCTGTACGCCACTGACGTTGAACCACCAATTTGCTGTTCCAGACACACGCACCATACCGTCGTCTCCTGTGCCCGTCTCACTGTGTCCATCTACGCTGCTAGAGTTGCGAATGAGCTGCTGCTGAAGCAAATTTCTCGTCGTGGAGTATTTGGACAGTGACTTTGTAGTCATGGCCTGCATCTCGTTGAGAAATTGAGCGAGGTCGTCGCTAGACTTTGTCACGAAGATTGCGCCAAACCCGCGCGGCTCCAAAGTCACCTGCACAAATGTACCATCAGAGCTGTTTCCTCCATTCTGCTTCTGCAGTTCTACTCCGTGGTAGACGTCGTAGACGCGAACATTTCCTCCGAGTTGTGCCTCCGTGAGTGGCAGCTCGAAAGTCTTGTCGTTCTCGACGGTACTGATCACCGTGTAAAGACTTTCTCCGCTTCCTTCACGTGAAAAACTGCTTGCAAACAATCCATCGCCCTTCAGCGCGTAGTACGGTGTCCACTCGCCAGTTGAGACAACGAGTCCGAACTTGCGTAGGATCGCAAACGTCCTCTTAGCAGTCTCATCTTCGCGCTCAGTCATGGCGTTCCAAATGCCCCACACATTTTCCCAGACCACGTAGCCGGCGCCATTGAAGAAAGCTGTCAGCAGCTCGGCAGTTTTATCGAGCGACCACCGCGCACAGATCTGCACCATGTGTCTGGTCTCGAGGAACTTGGCGCGCGCGACCGGCGGGAAGTGCGAGTAGCCGAAAAAGTATCCCCAGCTCATCGGGTTGTTGCTCAGGAACGCTGTAGGCACGCCGCCCTCGGGAGTCGCTACCAACGGCTTGCTGCAGTTGTAAAAGGCCTTGGGCACGCCGTACATGGTGTCACCATTAAAGCCGTCGATCTGCAACTCAGGGACCACTTCGTTCAGCGTGGTGATGTCCGCATTGTACATCCTCACCATGTCCTCCAGACCAGACTCGTCACGCGTTCCGGTGTCCCATGGATTGTACGGGATGATCACCTTGACACCTCGGCGGTGGAAATCGGCGATCAACCCTTTCACGCCGTCGACTCCACCCGGGAGATCACGCAGCAGGTCCCATTGGTTGCGGTTGTCGATGCCGATGTTCGGGTACGCTGGCCAGATGAGGACACTGTCGATAGTGCCGACCCGCTCGTACATCTCGTCCACGTACTTGTTGACCGTGTACTGCTGCGTCTCGCGGTCGTAGATGGATCGGTCGGTCAGCATGAGGAAGGTCTGCACGAAATTCTGCTGCGTCCATTGCGTTTCTTGGATGTTGTAGACGTTGCAGGCGTCTTTGGCGTCGTAGCGGTTGGTGACCAGCTCCATCTTTTTCCAGGTGGCCCAGTCCTGTCGCCAAGCGTCCAGAGCCTCGGGGCCATCGGGGCCGTCGATCACTTCATAGCCGTCGGGTAGCTGGTCCCAAGCGAGCGCTTGGTCGAAGAAGCAACAGATCGCAGACAGGTAGAGCCCGACTGAGGCGCGCATCGGGGACTTGGCGTGTGTGCTGCACCGGAACTTCCTGAATGGGACCTTCGAGCGAGGAGCTCTTCCCGAAAGATCGTCAAACGTAGCGCAGCCACGAAGCTTATCTGATTTGGTGGGGAAGCGATGGTCTCCGTATGCACAACACTCAGGGTTGCGCGTTTGTGGACCGTGACTATAGCATTTGGTTGACGCAGGGTAGGCGATTAGTACTCTCTCCGGGCGGAAAGATTGCCTCGATGGCCTTTCCGCAGTCTCCAACAGGACGACTTGTACTGCAGTCGCCGACTGAATGATGCCAGTCATTTCCGACCGGATGATGGCTCAGCGAGAAGCTGCCGATAACCCGACCGTAAGAGCAAGCGCAGGGGGGGGGGGCTACTTAGTGAGCCACAACTGGGAGCACACGAAATGGAACGGCGGCCTGCACCTGCAAGGCAGTGGCCTCGTTCACCGATCAAATACTCAGATCAAATCAGATCATATGGGCGTAGTGCCGTAGTTGTCCTACCCCAGCACTCCCTCGCGCGCTGCTAGACGAAAGCCCCGCCTGTTGTCGTGCACTGTTCTTAAGTTATGACCGCTCCTTTGAGGGNGGGGGGGCCTCTAAAAAGCAACCTGTTCTGTCTGTGTCTGTGTTGCACAGCAACCGGGTTCTTGGCTCAAGTTGAAGTGGTTCAAGACACACCACCACTTCGAAGTCGGGCAATTCGCGGTGATCTTGCAGAGAATCATCGAACTCAAGAACGTCAATCTATATTAGCGATTGCACTGACGAATATGAGATCAAAGAGAGCTAGCGATCACTGCAAGAAGCACGCAGCACCGTGCTCTTCAACTGAAGGTCACCATCACTGTCAAGAGCACGTTAGATGAAGTAGCGTTAGTGTGCCGCACATCCGTGTGTACACCACACGACCATTCCAGAACAAAAGCCTGTTTTATCTCCTGAAAATCGACCAATCGCATGCATGGCACGCGCTACTCATACAAAAATCAAGTGTATTCGACCTCACTTAACCGTTACTTGCTTCCCCCTCGCATTGACGATTCGAACCTCGTGTCGATCCACTGGTGGGTGCTCCAAAGGCCACACACAGAGAGTCGCAGCGTTTGGCAGCATCGGTAGGCGCCACTTTAGCTCCTACACACAGACCGCGCTCCGCAGCAGCAGGCAGGCCAAGCCCAGAGCTCACAGCCACAGGTAGGAGACATGCTCGCCCATTCGCTATAATTAACCGCGCTTCAGCTATTTATAGCGCCTCTTCAGCTTCTGGAGTTATTTTTAGAGGGGGTGACGCGTCAAGCGTCGCTCTTGGCTACAGCTGTAGACGAATGGATACACTAACCTTGCATGTGTCAACGCAATAGACCATTGGCGACCGACCTGCGACGAGGCATTTCCCCCTCCCAGTCGCAGCAATTGACGACCAAGCGAGGCAAGCTGGGGCAGCGGCAGCATGGGTATGGCATCCGACGCCGAGGGCCGCGCGGTGACCGGTGAGCACGTGGTGCCACTGGCCAACACTGGCGGCGCTTGCGGTGTCCAGGCGGACGAGACCAAGATGGACACCGCTCCGGGTCTGAACCCGGAGGAGACCGCCATGATCCTCACGAGTCTGTGCAAAGGTCAGTTCTCTGGCGGGGCCAGTGCACCGCCAGGAACTCTCGACTCCGACGACACGGGAGACTTCTCGGACGATGACGAAGATGCCTCGCACCGTCGTGCGGTCGGTGGTGTTGGCAAGGTGCATCGCGTGCAGCAGATCAACTTTGATGGACCCAAAGGCAGCAAGCTGGACTTTACGGACGATGCTGGCTTCAGCCATCGCTTCCGGAACGAGAGCAATCGCGTCAAGAGCTTGGTCACCAAACACATCTCCATCGAGGAGCTGCGCGACCATTTTGACCGCCCCATCATTGACGTGGCGAAGGACTTTGGCATCTGCATCACGCTCATGAAGAAGATCTGTCGTCGGAACGGTATCAAGAGATGGCCGCACCGCCAGATCCGGTCGCTCTCCAAGAGTATTGCCTCCATGGAGGCCGCTATGCTCAGCGCGCACGGAAACGAGCGTGAGAAGTACCGAGACCAGATTCTCAACTTGAAGATGAAGCGCGAGTCCGTCATCGCGGACCCGAACAAGGACAACTCCATGCGCCCCAAGATGTCTCCGCCGTCCTCGATGCACGGCGATTCCACAGGTCATAGCGTTCGTGCGTCTTCTCACTACGTTCCGTCGACCCCCAAGCTGTCATCGCGACCCGGAAGTGATGCTCAAGCTGCCCCGCAGGGCTATCCAGTGACACCAACTGTCAAAATGGAAAGCTTGGCGGTTGGTGCTTCTGTACCAACTTCGAGCACTTCTACCACCGGCCCGTCTAAGGGCGGACGCTGGACCAGCGAAGAACATGCCGCTTTCCTCGAGGGCATCCGCCTGTACGGGAAGGACTGGCGACGTGTGGCGCAAGTGGTCATGACGCGGAGTGCAGTTCAGACGCGTACTCACGCCCAGAAATATTTATTGAAATTTGCTGGGCGCTTCCCCTTCGACACTGATGGAGTGCTGAAGGACCATCACCCGGCTCCCGTGCAAACGCAGGATGCGTCCATGCTGAGTCCGACGACGAGTGTGGCGTCGAGCAACGCTGCGATGACGCCTGCGAGTGACGACAGCATGAGCAATGGATCTTGGAACTCGGAGGAGGCCCAAGCTCCCGCAAAGCACGGAGAGGCCATGGCCATGATCTTGAACGGCAGTCCGCAGGTGGAGCCGGAAATGGAGCCACGCTCGGGTTCGGCTGCTCTTCCGCCACTTCCGTCGCGTTCGACGGTCAAGATGGAAGAGGCAGCAGTAGCGACGTTCCAGCAGCAGTTCGTGCAGCCAGGAGCAGCGCCAGCATCTTTCCAGTACTTCCCCCAACAGGGACAGTCACTGCAGCAGCTTACACCGTAGTTTCTGCCGGTCGGGAATGTCTCCTGCTGACGACAGCCACATTGTGTGCGTTTAGGACCAATTTTGCTTGAGCGATGGAGACGTATTAGGGGGCGTGTGGTCTCGAAACTCGGTCCGCGCTCTCGGTCTCTCGCTCGCTGCTTGTAGGATCTCAATTTTGACTAGTCGTAGAGTGGGGGAATATAGACGAACATCACCTTGGAGCTCATCGCGCCGCTATCGAAAACCTGAAGCCATCAAGGAGCCACTGCTTTTCCCTGTGCCATCAAGTCTCACTTGGCATCAGGAGACCCTACAAGCCACCCCCGGCCTCAACTCAATGAAATGACCACCAGAACGGGGAGAGGTGACGAAGGAGGAAAAATAGTTATCATTTTTCTGTGGGGTTTTCATTTGGTTTTTGGTTTTTGGCTTTCTCTCTCTTGTGCCGTCGCTAGCAAGTGCGACGCTTGGGAGAGGTTCTTTACTGCTGCTTGGCCTCCACCTCCTTGACGAGCTTGGAGAGCTCCTCCGGGTTGTACAGCATAAAGTACTTCTCGATCTGCGGCAGGTAGTGCACCTTGCCCTTCTGCATGTTGAACCAGTACAGGTACGACGCGTCATTGTGCGAGACGCCCACAGTGCGAACGTCGTTGAAGGACGGCACGAGGATCGGGTCGTCCTTGGAGTTGCCCTGCGCCTCGTCCGACTCGAGCGGGTCGCGGTTAAACTTGGCCACGCCGACCTCCGCGGCCTCAAGCTCCTCGCGCTCGCGGCCGACGGCGTGCTCCAGGTCGTCGGGGATGCCGCCCGTGGAGGCGAAGCTGCGCACAGCCATGCGGGCCGAGGGGCGGAGGGGGGCGAACACGCGCGTCACGAGGCTCATACTAGAGGCTTTGGCGTCTTGTGCGGGGAAAGCAGAACTGACGGGGGTCTGGATTGGTTGTGAGGCTGAGGAGCGGTCGCGCAAAAACACGCGCATAGAAACAGGTTAGAAATGCATTAGCAATACGACCCGCACCCTCAGAATGTGAATAACGTTAATGCTAGACGGAGGCAAACTGTCTCCGTCAACTCGTCTCCCTATAAATGAGTACTACTAGTAGCTGTGCGATCCCAACTCGCTTGTCGTGTCGGTTCTGCTGAAAGGCTACTTTCTCACAACGACGTTCGAAGGTGTTTTGCTTCTTTTGTAAAGTTATGTTCCTGCCTAATTCTAGCCCAAGTTTGAGGCGACAAACTAGTAAGACACGACTGTAACCTGCAGCGGGGTTGCGACGAGTATGCTAAAACTGAGTTGGTGCAACAGGTGAGCCGAATTAGACACCTAATAGAGACGATTCGCTGCGTTAATTGAGCTAGGTACTTCATACTGCACCCCATGGGAACTCCGGTGTCCACAAAGGGCTCAAACAACTTATCGGAGCTTAGATGCAAAGAGCTATACATGTACAAGTGCAGTGTATGCATTACTGTGGTAATATTGGTTCCATTAGAGTATGCAGCGTGAAGGAATGCTTACGATCACTTGCTGCATCGCTACGCTTGTCATTTATCAAAAGCATTTTACAATATCGTAGAAACCATTTAGAAATTCGTAATTTAAAAAATGATTCGCAAAGATACGCGTTCGTGGGCAATACCGTAACCACCACGACGCCGACACTTGCTTCAACATTGCATGTCTGCATTACGCGAGTTTATATCGTCAGCAACTCGTGCCTTCAAAGATCTCATTACCCAGCAAGGTTCGTCAGGCTAATCCACCGAAATGACCTCGACGCTGCCGCCCGCCTTCGGTTTCCCCTGCTGCTGCTGCTGAGATTTCGGTGAAGAAGTCGCTGCAGCGGTCTCATCCTTCTTCTGTAACCAGGCATCTAATAACGGGTTAGCGGGCTTTGCCGAAGATGGCGCTACGGACGAAGGTGCCGACGCCGAATTGACCGCTCCGGTGCTTGGGGGCGCAGCTGGTGTCTTCTGCGGCGGGGATTTCTGCGACTTGGACTTCTGTGGCGTTGCTTTTTGTGGTGTCGCCTTCTGCGGCGTAGCTTTCTTTGGTGCAGCCTTCTGGGGAACAGGTTTTTGTGATGTCGCCTTCTTCTCGACGGGTGGCACTAGCACTCCAGCGCCAGCTGGAGCTGCAGCAGCAGCCGTTTGCTTCTCCAACGCTTGTTGTTGCTCCTTCTTTCGCTGTTGCTCTTGCCGCTCAGTTTCCAGCCGCTTCTGCTCCTCTTCGTATTCGCGGGCCTTCCGCAGCAAAGTCGACTCGAACACGGGCTCAATCAACAGCTCACCAGCGAGCTCACACGCATCGACCGCGCTTTGCGTACACCAAAACGGGCCAATGATCTGGGGCTCTAGCTTCGCTGGCTTCATTGCTTTTGCCTTTACTCGTTTTTTCTGCAGCTGGGACGGCAGCTTGTGCTTTGTCGGTGACGATGGCCCCTCAGCGCTTTCCATCGGGCCATCTTCAGCCGCTGCATCATCCATGTAGTCAACCTCGTCTTCGTAAGCCAGCCACTGGTCTCCGTAGTCCAGATTGTCCTCATCAGATTCCTCGCCATCACTGTCGGCATCAGACAAACTCTCACCAGGCTCCTCTTCTTCCCATTCATCGTCACTATCCACGGAGTAATCAAACTTGGAGAACTGTGCAAGCGGCCGGCGGCCGCCATGGAACAGTCGGCTTTGCGTGCTGAACGTGCCATAATATGCCGGCCGGACATTCTCATAGAACTGCAACAGCTTCATTATACCCAGCTTCGGATCCTTGTGCCGCCGAGCACTCCAAGCTTGAGGAGAAAGGCTATCTGTTAACTTCTTGGTTGCGTCTCGCTTGTTCTTCAAAGACGAAAAGATGGTCTGTCGTGAAGTACCAGATGAAGAATAAGAAGCAGCATCGTTGCTGAAGCCCAAGAAATTAATGGCAGCATCCATGCGGATCATCTTCACGCTTCGGGTTTCTCCTGCTGCGCCTGTCATCTCCATATCTTCGTCGCCCGTCACATCAATGGCGGAGTCGCTTGTACCAGCACCATTTGGTCCAGTAGTCTCTGCGCCAGCATTGCTCTTAGACTGGACAAAGAATGACTTGAATATTTTTTGCCGCTTCGATGATTTGATTTCCTTTTCCTCTTCCTTGAGTTCGCGTTTCCGTTTTTCCTCGTCCTTTGCCTGCTGGCGCTCGACTTCATGGCGTTTTTTCTCTTCGGTAGCTTGTCGTTTCTCCTGCTCTTTTGCCTCCCGGTCCTTGGCCTTTTGGACTTCAGCATCCACAACAAACCCGAACTTTCCGACCTTTGCTTCCTCAGCGCTCACCTTGGCCTCATCGACCGGCTTTTGATGCAAGAGCTGAACAACCCGTGCCAATGTTTTCAACTGTTGGCCGAGACGCTTGCGATGCTTGCGCATGCGCTTTACGGTCTTCTGTGCTTCATCCCCGAAGTATTTCTCGAGGTTACCAACTTCCCATATCCACAGTGCATCCACACTTGTGTCTTCAAATAAGTTCGCCTTCGCGGGGCGGACACCATGCGGCGTGCGCTGTGCAAGCATTTTAATCTCCATCTCCATCGTCAAAACTGCTGCGCTGTTTACGCTTTCTGTATCAAAGCTGACGGTCTTCTCGGTGTTGAAGCCTGCCTCCATATCAACGTCATCTGACTCGCTCTCTTTCTTAAACGATGCCAAAAGTTCGGTGGTCAACACCGACAAACTACATGTCCGTCCTTGAATGCACTTTACAATTAGGCTTTTCACTTCGTGGGGGAACTCGATGGTTGATGGTAACGCGACTGTCTCTCCAGCATTACTGGTAGACTGAGCGTGCTCCCGCAGTTTTTGCCACGTCTCAGAAAGAGTCTGCCGAGCCTTCTCGTGCTCGACAGTCACATCCAAGTCACAATCTAACCCGGCTCCATAGATATCCTGCATAAGCACATCACTCTCCTGTTTGGATTGCAGCAATTCCGTGAATAGTCGAGTCAGCTCCTCCATCTTCAGCTTGTATGTGTCAACACGGGCCTGAATAACGGGATCCAACGGCTCCACCGGTGCAGGCCTCGCTTCCGCTGCTGCAGTTTTCTCCTTCCTCTTTTGCTGCCGTTTCATCGGGGCCTTTGCCGCTGCTTTAGCTTTCGCAGCAGTGACCTTTGTCGTTTCCCCCTTTTTAGCGTCGTCACGTTCTACTACTGACTTAACCCCACTTTCATCTGCTGTCAAATCAACAGTTGCAGCTTCATCTCCAGCAGTCTCCTCCTTATCTCCACTTGCAACTTTCTCCGCAGATTTTGCATCCTCGTCACTGGCATCCACGATCTCTGCATCCGAAACAACAGCATCGCCCGAGATCGGGGCACCAGCAGGAACAATCTCTCCACCGCTCTCCAGCTCAGCTCTCGCTCGTTTCGCCTCGGGCGTATTGAACACATCTCCCTCGTCCTCCAGGTCCTCGTCGTCCTCATCTCCAGGACCGACACTAGCATGAGGAGAAATGAAGCGCCGAGGCTGCCTCTTCTTGGGCTTGGATTTAGGCGACGCCTTGGTCTTTCCCTTGCCTTTACCCTTGGTTTTAACCCTCGTTTTAGCAGTAGCAACCTTCTTTTTAGCTGGAGGCTTCTCCGCCTCAATTTTATCGCCAGTTTTAGCCTCCGGTTTAGCAGTAGGCGACGAGGCTCTCGGGCGCTTGGTCGCGCTGTTCTTGGCCTCCAATTCCTTAACCTCCTCCGTCTGCTCGCCGGGCTTCTTGGGCGAGAAGAAAGCGGATATGGAGGCCTGTTTTGGGCCCTTCTTCTGCTGGAAACCCCCATACAAAGTGTCAGTTCAGTGAGATGCAGACTGTTAGAGGACTTTACGCGGCTATTCGGACCCTTTGGGCGGCGCGAAAGGGCTGAAAATGGACACGAGACGCACCTCTACCATACTGCGTCTACGGGGCGGCGACGGCGGGGCTGGACACGGAGCGCTGAGGCGAAGTGCTGCGCGACACAAAACCGAGCGAGCCGGAGCCAACTCGTTTGGCGTTTTTGGCGCGAGGACGACTGATCCCTCATGAAAGTGACCATACCCTCGTTAGAGTGGCTTAAGGTACAGTGTACCGGGGTGAAATTGACGTTGAAGTGGTTTTTGATCGGACAAATACTTTTCAAACTTTAAGGCTGTGCAGCTGGAGACGCTGTCGTGGTCGTGGGGTTTGCAACCGAAGCTTTGAAAGCTGTCGTGAATGCTTCGTAAAACTGAGGCCATGGGGAACCAGTCGGGTGGGATGCTACAGGAGCTGCTGAAGGTGCAGTCGTCGCGGTGGCTGCTGGAGTACTTGAAGTATTGTTGGGGGCTGCAACACTCTGTGTGGTGGCCGCTGTACTGACAGGAGGGGGGGCACTAGTTGCAACTATCCCAGCACCAAGGTTGGCAACAGGCTGGACAACGTTACCGGTAGTCGGCACAGAAGGTGGCTTGTTCTCGTTCGCGTGGGGCCTATCAGCTGGCGGTTCACCGTTGGGTGCAGAGCCTAACGCTGCCTGTTCCGCCGCAGCATGTGCTCTACGAGCCTCAGCCGCCTTCCTTCCTTCAAGCGCCTTCTCTCGCTCCAGTTGCTGCAGCCGTGCTTCCTCGCTAATATAGTACTCCTCCACCTCCGCCATCTGCGCCTCGAATTCATCCCGCGACACGAATCCCCGCGAGTAAATTTGCCTCTTCTCCTCATCGCGAAGCTCCTCCGCAATACGCTTCGTGATCTCGTGATAAGAGTCTTCGACATCAGCTGTAGCGCCCCCGATAAACTCCTTCCATCTCTTTCCAGCGCTGCTCTCTTCTGAAACAGAATTGTCGTCCTCTCCACCCTCAGCAGGGTTTGCCATTTCAACGTCGTCATCCCCTGCTGCATCTTCACTCCCTGCGTCTTGATTTTCATCGTCTTCTTCCTGTTCCTCCTCCTCCTCTTCGATGCCGTCACTGTCGTCTGATGATGCAGAGCGCCTCATAGCTCTCAAATATGCTAAATACTCACTATTATACTTGGCATGCTCTTCGTCCAACTCGCTGTCGTCGATCATCGACCCAAGCTCACAATTCCAGCAAACGTTCTCGTCACCATTCTCTCTCGCGCACTTTCTGTGAAAATATTTCGTGCAGGTTGGACAGCGCACCAACCTGGACGGCAGTCCGGTTTCCTCGCACAGCTCGCACATGACCTTCTCCGGGCGTGTTCGCGTGCGCTCACTGTCGAGCGTCGGAACATACCACGTTCGATTTCCTGACACGGTTGTTGTCAGGGTCGCCACAGGTAGACCTGTACCTTTCGTTTGAGTGTTACCAGGCAGGCCTTGCTTCAGCGTAGCTGTACCTGCTACACTTGCTCGTGGAGTAGGCATCGGCGACTCTGCGCCGCTATCCTCCGAGTCGCTCAGGTTTGTTAAATCCACAACATCTAGAAGTTTTAGCTGGGACCGGCTCACCTCTTCAGGGTCATCGTCTTCGTCGGCATCTTCATCCCCACACTCACGCATAAACGCCAAAAATTCAGGACTGCAATATCCTAGGACAGGGGGCTCCACCGGAGTCATTTCAAGAGGCGCGGCGTTGACCTTGACGAATAGAACTGCATCTCCATCAGCAGAGTCTGTCACGATTGGTGGGGGCTTTGTCCGTTGCTGAGCCTCATTGGTACGCTTCATTCCTTCAGGATGCTTCTTTTTTGCCAATAGCACATTAACAGAAGCACCCGCCTTAGGCATTTCAGCATTTCTGTTGGTGGGAGAAGGTACCTTCGTTGCGGCGGGATCTACGGTAGCGGCACCTTCAGCCGTTGAGTACGGTATTGCTGCTGCAGTTGTCAACGAGTTCGTCGTGACTGGTGCTGGCCTTGACGCCGCTGTCGCGGGTACCGATAGAGATATTGATTGTACTCCTGATATCATGGCAGGTTGAGCTACCTGTGTCGGCACTGGTGAAGACGCTGGTGCCGATGGTATTCCGGCTTTTGCTACCGCTGCTGCCTTTGTCTTCACATCTGATGTTGCTGGCATAGCCGTTGAGCTCCCTTGAGTAGGTGGTTTGGAAAATGTCGGCGCTACTTGTACAGTCGTTAGCTTCGAAGGCGCAGGTGGCAGCACTGCAACGGTCGGTGATGCCAGAGTCGGTTTAGATGCCGGTCGAGGTGGGTTTGAAATTGGAGGCGGTGCCGAAGATTGTGTTGTTGTTGGTGTTGCGATTGCTGCTTTTGTTGCTGCTGTTGTTGCTGTCTTCCGCGCTGGTACCATTGGTACCGTTGGTACTCCAGTTGCTTTGATCGGGTTCGTGGCAGCGTTTGCGGCTGGTTTTGCTTCAGAAATGGGCTTTTTAGTTGTGTCTGAGGGTGCTGTTGAAGGCGCCTCCAGTCCCGTACCCTCATTTGCGCTAGGACCCGCAGATACCGCTGCTGTGGCTGGTACCGCAGACGTTGAACATTTCGCCTTCGAAGACGCCGATGAATTTGCTTTAAGAGCCGGTGGTTGGCTACGTCGAGCCACCGCCAGGCCATCGAACACAGTGACAAAGTCCGACGCCTGGAACTCGACGGCGCCGAACACTCGTGATTGGAAAAATGGGTCCTCCTTCTCACTTCTCGATACCACCTGCGCTGCGTCCTTCACTAGTTGCACTGCATTCTTCACTGCTGCATCCGTTGGAGCAGTCGAAGCGGCAGCCTCGATACCTGTTGCTTCTCCTGAATCCGTCCTTTTAGTCTTCTCCTGGTCAATTTTATCTGCAGGCGGTGGTCTCGGCTCCACCGACTTGGGATCTACCGGTTTTGCTTGAGCGGATCGAATCACGTGCACTGGTTGGGACACCACCGCCTTAACAGAATTTGCAGCTGCAGGGTGCGAGCGTGCGACGCCTCCATATGCTGCGTGCTTCCTCATCACGGCTCCCTGCTCTATTGACGGGAAGTCGTTCTCTTTGAAGAATACCGTCGGGAACACCCGACTCTGAAATAACTCACGTTGTCCGCTGGCATCCGCATGATCCTCTTTTTCTCTCCTGCTCGTGACCTTCTGCACCACCACTTGATCCTCCTCGTCGTCCGAGATGAGGTCGATCACGTCCGGCTGCGGTCTCTTATTTGAGGTATTTTTGGTCTCCTCGTATCTCCTCTTCTTGCCATTTGAGTGCGCCGCATCCTCACGCAGCCGATTGGTTGAAGCACTCGCGTGGCTCTTGCCCTGGCTGCTGCGCCTGGACACTGCGGTCTTGGAGCGGCATTTGTCGCACTCCTCGTGCTCCGAGCTGAAGTTGAGGCAGCCACAGGTGCGGCACGTCACGCCCCGAGCGACTCGCGCCATACTGCCCCGATACTAAACTATGGAGTTGCGCGGTCCAGGCGATGACGACACGATGATTGGAAGAAAATGAGATGTTGTTCAGCCAATGAACGGAGACACGCCCATGTAGCCATGTGTCAAAGGTACGTGTTGCAGTTGCACTTTTGCATCAGCCCAAAATTAGAGCAGTTGAAGCAGTTAGCTGCTTACTTTGGTCTGTGCATGACTTGCAGCGGGCAGAGCTGCTGGAGACGGAGGCAGACGCGTCATGCAGCCAGGCTACGCCCTGCTACGCGGTGGCGAAGTCGACAATGAACGGCTCAGTGAAGCGGCGGAGGAAGGGGGGGAAGAGGAGAACGCGGTGGGCAGAAATTACGACTCGCTATGGGATGACGTTGACGGTGACAATGCTCCAGAAGAGTTGAGGTCGCCTCGGGACCACGATGCACACTCTATCATCGACGTGCTGTCGAGTCAGCTCCAGAACCGAGAGATCCCTCAATACTTGGACGAGTTCGAGGTCGTGATCCCTGACGCTGAGGTGGTGGTCGGAGCTGTGCCCATTGAAGAGGTGCAAGAGCGAGAGCAACAGGTGGAGGAGGCGAGGCTGCGTCAAGCGGAGCTGGAGAGCAGTTTATATCGCCAGCGCGAGCTTCGTTTGGCGCAGCAAGAAGCACTCGCTCGAGAGTGTTTGCTGCAGGAGGCTCGTCGACGACATGCCGAGCTGGTCCTGAAAGATCGACAGGCTGCCGAGGCCATACAGCTGCGAGCACGGCGAATTGGACACGTATTTCAGCAAGCCGAAACCCATTTGAAGGACACGTTGAAGAGGCAGGAGGCACGAGTCGAAGAGCTTTATGGGTCGTTGATGCCCTCACGCGTCCCACAGAGTCGGAAGCGCTATCGAGTTGAGTGGGCCAGGATACCATTGACAATTCGGGTCCGCGCCCGAATGCTTAATGCTGTCAAGGACAAATTGCCACCCGGTCAGTATGTCATGGTGGTGACTTTGTACGATCGACTGGGTGGCCATGCACTGCACTGGACGAACTGGGACCCAGAAGTATCTCGAAACGCGCAAAGTACAAGCGATAACAGTTCAGCGTGTACGCACGTCGGTCGGCCAAACTTCACGCGGCCATTCCGCCACCGCGGCCGCTTCTACAATACGGAGGTGGTCGTCAACCAGGATATGTTTGTGGTATGTCCGCCAGACGTCGAGCTCCGACCAGGAAACACGCTCGTATTTGAGCTCTTCCTACTCTCCCAGGCAACAGCCACCGCGTATGCCGGAAACAACGTCATGTCCATGTCCAGAAAGGGGCGACGTCGAGGTGGTCAACTCCTGGACCAAAGCGTAGCAATGCAGACTGACCATGTCGTAGCCTGGGGGGCTCTACCGCTCACCACACCAGAGTTCCAAGTCGTACAGGGCAAATTCAAGCTGCCGCTACTGCGCGGTGAAATGGACCACACGATGGACAAATATCAAGACATGGAGCGGATGTATCAACAGGACTTATCCTCGTGGCTCTGTAATTTGTATGTTCAAGTGTATCATCTCCCAAAGCCTCCAGCGGTGCTGCTGCATCGAGCACAGCGAAGCCGGTTGAATGGCGATGATCCATTTGATGCGGAGATCGATGAGCGTGGTGGTCTACTCCGACTCACGCTTCCAGAAGTGGAGAACAATCACCAACGGTATATGCGCAAGATGTCTACCGTACCCAACAGCAGCAGCGTGCCAACATTTCGAAAGCGCTCGCGGTCTCCAGTCCATCAACGCTCTAGCGATGGCTTAAACCAAGAGAGGGTTCTGCAGGAAACGGAGGATGAAGGCGGTGGAGAACCCCCAGCAACAAGCAGTGGGAAGTATGGTGGTGGTGCAGCCGTCAAGCCATACTCCTCTGCGTCGACACTGCTGGTGGATGAAGAAGACACCTACACTAAGAAGAGGAAAGCCAAACAACCCCCGCGAATTTTGTCTCCGTCGCGGTGGAAGTGGAAGCGATGGTTTAGTCCGAGTAAGAAAACTCGAGTCTACGTACGTGGCCTTGCTTGCGGATGTTGGTACAGTTGATAACATGCTAACTCTGTCTTTGATGGTGAAAAAATAAATAGTCAGGCGATGCAGTGGAGATGCAGCAAACCCACAACCAGTCTCATAAAACAATTCCAGTAAACGGTGACAATGAAGCGGACGAACATGATCGCTTACTGACAGACCAGGCAAGTAGTCGAGAGGTAGGATTCGATGGATTACGAGTCTCTGATCATTTCGACGGTCTTAAAGAAGATGTGGAAATCCCGGAAGCCGATGAGGACGTAACCAACGGACAGCTCGACGTGGAGAACTACGTGTTCTCTGTGAACACTGCAGCTTCGATGGAGACTGCGCGGCATCAGCGATTTCATGCACAGCGAAAGTTACATTATCTGCGGCACGAACTGCTGGTGGATTTGAGCTTCTCAAACTGGCACACACTCGAATTCTGGAGACTCCTAGCCATGCTGCTGTTTGCGTGTTGGCTTCGGCTTTACGTGCACTACGTGACGCAGTGGCTTTTTCTACGAGGCAATCGAGTGCCCGTGTACGACTTCCAGCCGCGCTGGACGACGTGCATTGTCAAGTATACGTGGCAGACTGTCGCCACCCACACTGAAATCGGCCTACTGTCGCTCGGGGTACTAGGCAACACGATAATGTTCGTCTTCCTGTCCGGCGCGGCAGCTTTAGGTCAACGCTACGTCGGGGATTTACCAGCGTTCGGCTCAAACTTCGTTGTCTGCGCTGGGATTGCCACTGTCTTGGACCCATTTCTCGTGCTCGTAGTCGATGTGCTTTCCCACCATTACGGCTGCTCGCAGCTCAGCGAATGCGCTGTGTCACTGACCGCTTCTGGTTGTTCCTGTGTAAACGGTGACTGGTTCAAGCTGTATGTTCGCTTCCAAGCGCAAGAAGGCAGTGGTCTCGTGGGAATATTCATTGTGCTGATCCTGTATGTTGCGCTCACGTGTCTGTCGCTAGGGGCACTCTACATCTATCTACTTTACATCCACATGAACGGGCGAATGCTAGACGTGTATCGCCGTGTTCATGGTCATGAAGACTCGTTTTTCGTGCCCCACGATGCTGAAATTTCACTGCAGGAATTGCAGACAGTGTGTGCGCAGGCTACGCGTTGGAAAGGCCCGCGGGGCACTCAGCGCAAGGTATTTGTTCACGAGTACGCACTATCGGATCCACTGGACCCACTATTCCGAGAGACCAACACGCACATTGCCGTCTACAACGTAGAACTCGACGGCACTCGGGAGCTGCATCGCCACTTTCTAAAAATGCCAGACGGAGCGGTGCTGGAGCTGTTCGGTGAACTGGGCTCGAACACGGATGGTAACTGGAAGAGCGATGCTCCACAGGGAGCTGCGTCCCTCGCATTGCTGTACAATATCCTTCAAGACGTCCAGCGAGACGACACCTCGGCGTCGATGACTGGAGCCGCAATTTTCGACAGCCTGTAGAGATGGCAGGAGTTTGATAAACTTCGTCAAAGTAATGGTAATACTTCACACGTAGAAGACTGCAGCAGCACGTTTTTGGAAGTCTGTCTTGACGCTTACTCACGAGTTTGATAAACGACTTACCTACCATGCCTAGTAAAACATAATTAAGGTAAGCGAGCTTGGGCAATGATTGTGCTTCGGCACGTTTGTTCATGTAACAGGTGAATGTGTTTATTGAGAACGTACTGGGCATGGATCCTACGACGAACAAGCCGATGCATTTCAAAGGCCTACTTGGAGAAGTAAAAGCTTGCTTTGTCATGGTGGAGACGCAAGGTCGGGGAACTTTGCATATTTACTTCCTAATCTGGCTTTTGAACACCCCTTCAAGCACTTTGGCGCTTGAGCAAGCATTGGCGAGCTTGAATGGCTCAACTTTCCGTGACTCAGTCATAGCTTATGTAGATAGTATTGTACGCAACCGCTTCCACTACCGCTTGGGTTTACGTGTACCAAGTACGGGGCATCCCATTCGGTGCTTTCTTGTCTGCTAATTCCAGTGCGTGCAAAGCAAAATTCATGAAGTGGCATTTTCAGTGATAAACTGCACCGTGAGGTTAAAGAACCAGCGCTAATGTACTGCAAAACATGTAAAACACTCTACAGCTTTCAACACCTTCTACGAAAAGTACTTTTGGAGCCCGCCCACTGCATTGTCCTCCTTGGGAACGTGAGCTGAACGCGTGTGAGATTGATCGTGTGGCAAGAACTGAAGTTGTTTGTCGTGATACGATGGAACAGGCTATTGACATCGTCAATGAGCGTGAAAATACTCAAATGGCTTTACGCAGTGAGGGCAGTACTCTTTCTAGTGACTTTAGTCTCCTTTCAACTCCAGACATTCAGCAACTGAACGCAGCAAATGCTTCTCAGATGGCATACTGTTCTGGTGAAGATGACCCTTTTCAAAATGACAGCCTCACGCGATATATCGAGGTGTCTTCACCAATGTTATCCGACAGTAGAATGACTATCCAGTGGATGAATTTCATGGTTTCAGTGTTAATAGTGCTATTGAACCAGCACTGGTGGTGTCATACTAGAGCTGTTTCAAAGCATCACGAGTGACTGGAACGACACATTTGTAGATACAACTTTCCGCGTAGTCGTAAACCACGAACGACTTTTGACTTATCTGGAGTGGATCTCGAACGTGGACCAGCGCATGAGTACATAAATGGTTTCAACTTTCAATTATGGCTACCTTAAAATTTAACCATGATATACAGGTTTTGATCGGTGGAAAAAATACAGCCGATCGGATCCACTATTGTACAAAGTACGTGACTAAACAGCAAAAGCGCTTAGACTCCGTGGTCGTAATGGCGCTAGCATCGTTTCGTCGGCGAATCCATTGCTGCATCCGTGGAGGAGCCCAATTTTACCGATCACCTGTCAATAGCTAGAAAAAGAGTGGCGTCGATGGTCTATTCAATGACGAACAGGCATGAAATTGCTGGCCCTCTTGCTGCACTATATCTATACCGAGGTTCCTGCTGCTACAAAAGTTCTGGCTGCATGTTCGTACCACTACAAGATATTGTCTATCAGCTCTGCTCGACAGACGAATACTCTTGTCAGGTAGTTAATGAAACAGACAGCGCGGGATCCTCCCGATACCTTGCCGTGTCATTTTTTTTGATGATTATGTCTATCAACCTGATTGCCTAACCAGCATCAACGTGTACGAATTTGCAATGAAGTATTATCGAAAGAAAGATGTTGAGCCCCAGACCTCACGATTGCAATTTAAAAATGCACACCCGTTGTACCGCACTCATAGTGTTGGAAAGCGGCACCAAGAGGTTGTTCCGGTAATTCAAGGGTTTCGCTTACCATTTCTCGATGAAAGTTCTCCAGAGGAAATTCGCTACAAACATGCAATCCTGTCCCTAGTATTATTTAAACCCTTTCGAAAACTTGTAGACTTAATTGAATCCACCGACACATCTGGCGAGCAATGGTTACATGCATTCAATAATTGGGAGCCTAGTCGTAGTGATTTCGTGAAAATGCTAATGGACCACATTAATGACTACCACTGTGGAGTAGAGCAAGCAAGTGCGCAGGCGGGCCGTGCCGCACACAATAATAACTGTGAAGTAGCAGAAGAAGAAGACGTGGATGATGGTTATTGTGGACTTTGATGATAATGAAGATGAAGATTTTGATGATAGCGATGCATTTCCTGACCCATGGATCGAATATAATATGGAGAGCAGTATTGTACTGGACAGTCAGGATCCATGTGCCCTACAGTAGCCACCCCTGACAGCCGCATTACTAAAATCCTCAATGTTTTTAAAGTACATAACATGCTTGCAGGTAGCGCCCAGAGCACGGTAGCGCATCAACCGAATGCGCCTGCACAAGAAATATTTCCAGAAATTTGTGACATACAAAAATGGGTGCTAAATACAGATACGGACTCTAATCTACGGGAAGCACCTATAATGGATGAAAGTCAACACTGGGATACAAGTGTTGTTGAGATGTTATCGGGCGCGTTAGATGAGGACACAATGGCGCGGTACACACCTCACACACCTGCTTCTCGGCGGCCTGTGAATTATGCAACCATCGCAGACATCTCGAGGGATTTTACCCTCAACGAAAAGCAGCACTATGCCTTTAAACTCATTGGGCGTGCGTTACTAAATAGGTGGCGTCATGTCGATGACGCTTCCTACCTCAACGACAACTTTAACGAGGCCCTCGAGAGAGACCAACTCAGGATGGTTTTGGGGGGAGAAGGGGAACGAGTCGATTAACTGAACTACATTGTGGTTTATAGCTATTTTATTGGCGACAGCGGTCCTGGTGAGCAAGACCAACATGAAAATGATATAGCTCTACCTGATCACTGACTTACTTTGACATTTACCGTGTAGACATTGACGCGATGTCTGGACGTGGCATGGAGACAAAAGGGACTGGCAGTGGGGGGGGGGGACAAAACGTCACCGCTACATCTTACGCGATAATCTCGTGGGAATTTCACGATTGGCTATCCGCCGTATCGCAAGACGCGCAAGGGTCATTCGAATATTGGCCCTTGTGTATGATCAGACCCATGGAGTACTCAAAGTGTTTGTCCAAAACCTTGTCAGGACGCTGCCATGTACATGCAACACGCCAATCGTAAAACGGTGATTGCTACGGACGTTGTGTTTGCTCTCAACCGCCAAGGCCGCACTCTGTATGGCTTTAATACATGATTGACGCGCGTTTAAGCAACCAAAAGAGGATACAATAACACAATATTTGTCAACAATGAATATAGTTTTGTATGAATCCAACCACACCACAAGAAATTTCATTGAAGCTAAAGTGCCGACCCCTGAATCGTATCACGCCTGAAACTCCCTGGTCGTCTCACGAATCGCTGCTATCTTCCTCCGTGGGAACATACTCCGACGGTGAGCTGGACTCGCTGTCGCCACCATAGCATCTTGATCAGCTCTAGCATCTTCTTTGTAACGGGGTTACATGAAGAGTGTCCGTCACTCTTCAGAGTTGGGTACATGGTGTGCCCAACACCACTACCATGTCACAGGTGGTGTGTGGTACACCACTGACACGTGGTTGATGGCTCACAGCCATACATACATCAGATATATAGGTTAAACTATAGGTGACTTAGGAATTGTATTGCAGGCCAATTTAAGGCTCACCTATAAATATATTCAGTCTTAAATCTACGTTGCTCAAGTCAACCGTTCCCTCCAGACGGGAACTAGTGAACTGCCGTTCACTTGGAGTTTGTATACTCCTAGCACTTCATCAGCGCAAGGTGCTGTGTGACTCCCGTCACATTCTTTCTCTTCCGACACATCCAGAGCACTTAAGATAGTGCTCAAGGCCATCGAATCGATGATCGCATCTTTTCATGGTATCGGCGGTTGCGCCGGTACCGTCGCGTCGTTCAGCTTATTGAAAGCATGAACGATGCGCCACCCGCCCTGTGGCTTCTTGACACAGAACATGGGCGCGCTGTGCGGGGATTTTGATTCCCGCCTTTGTCCTGTCTTGCGACGACTTTCAAAGAAGTCGTCGATCGCCTTCACTTGCTCACGCGGCCGTGGCCACTGTAACGTAACGCAATACTTCGTTCCCGGCACGAGATCAATCTTGTGCTGAACACCCTTGTTCTGCGGTAACTCCGTAGGAATGTCGTCCGGGAGTGCATCCTTGTACTTACGCAAGACCTCGTAGAAGGGACTCGACTTGAGCGAGTCCCAGCCCTTCTCATCGAAGCGTTCTTTCTTCGACTTAGCGCTGAGGGCGTCCGCACCCTCAGTGACGAGCTGCTTCAACTCTTCCGCTTCCCATTTCATCCTCTCGATATCCGAGAGGATGCAGATCTGCTCGATGCGTCCATCGTGCAGGTCGCGGGCGAAGCGCTTCCAGCTCGTGACTGGAAGCGAGATCAACTCTAACGCTAACGTCGGAGGGGTCTCCAGCCTCATCTTCTTGTATGGGAGACCAATATTCGTGCGCGCCAAGACACTCAGGGTCTCGGTCCCTGACCGAGACTTGCGTAGCTTTGCTCGCTTGCGCCGTTCGCTTCTTGTGCAGAGCCCGGCTCCGCAAGTTTTCTCTTGTCCAGGCCCGGCCGTGGACAGAGTTTCCTTGTGTTCGCCAGCCGCTTCTACCCGCGGGCGTATGTGTTCAAGCCCGACTTGATCGCGTACCGCTTCGTCGTGCAGCCCGGCTGCACGTGAGCGCGCTAACGTTTTCGGTGCGGGACGTTTGCAATCGTACGCACTGATTGCTGCGTCGGCTGTGGGAGCCGACGCGTCTTCCTTACCTCGACGCCTGATGGCGGAGGGTTTCATGACTTTTGAGTCAATTGCGTCAGCTCCCGGAGCTGACGTACTCAAGTCACTGTTCACACTAGTGACTGGACATTCCGTAATATTTGATTGTGTGTCGACATTAACAGTCGACACAACCGCGTCGCACCCGCACCCGACGCTTCGAGACCTTCTCGAAACCGATCGAACCAGACCCTGCTGGTTCGACTCACTCTTCTTTCCAACGACTCTCGCTGTCGTTGGTGTCCGCACCGGATGATCGGAGACAGTCGCACTTCGCGCTGTCTCTGCTGGAGGGTCGCATGCACCACGCGGTGCATGTGCTGCGCCGACAGGGCCATCGCTCTCTGTCGCGCTGCTGCTCCGGAATCGCACGATCGTACGCTTCGTCCAGTCGATCACTGGATCATGCCGTGCAAGCCACGGCATGCCCAACACCATGTCGAACTTACCGTCTAAGTCTAGAACGATAAGCTCGTTGACGAACTTCTTTTCTCGATACGAGAAGCGTACGCATACGACACGATTCTCGGTTCTAACAGCGACACCCGTTGCTAGTCTCACTTCCAATAGACTTCGAGGTATTTTCACTTCCTCGAAGTCAAGCCTTGAAAGGCTCTGCAGTCGAACAAAGTTGTTCGACGCACCACAGTTCACTAGAGCACGAAGATCGCTCTCTCTTCGAGCTTGCTTTCAGGATGACAAGATTAGGCTTGTCATCTTGCTTCTTGCAGTGAGATTGACTCTCACTGGGGGAAACGGCCTTCAATACAGCGTGTCCGATGTCGCCACGCTAGACCGCATCACCAGCAGGGCGCGGGGCGCCCTGCTGG
The DNA here is from genome assembly GCA_000500205.2 of Phytophthora lateralis. NCBI lineage: Eukaryota > Oomycota > Peronosporomycetes > Peronosporales > Peronosporaceae > Phytophthora > Phytophthora lateralis. The sequence continues at coordinate 7,351 of KV723682.1, read as the reverse complement.
TTGCCTCAGGTTTTTTGGTTGCCCGTGGCGATACCCAGTATCGCCACTACGGCCCCTGGCCACGTGCACAGGCGCTGTGCACTCTCGGGCATAGTGACCCACGACGCTGCTGGGAACTAGCAGCTGTCGCATTCGAGAGGTCCATTGGTTCAGGACCTTCCGAGGGTCGTACCATCGGCCGCGGGACGTTCACGTGCAGTTTAGCCTGTCGCAGGCTAAACTCTTCCTGCATTGCGAGCGTGATCGCCGCTTCGAGAGTACTCGGGTACTCTCGGAAGAGATAGGTCTTCACAGACCCATCTCTAAGACCTTTGTCGCCTCGTCAATCGGGTTGGTCACGATATTCGAGAGCAAGCACCGTGCCCTTTGGGCGTAAGCATACACGTCATGCTTGCCCTGTTGCAGATCGAGGAACTCAGCCCTCGATCAGAACTCGTTCTGCGGGGGCTCAAACGTTTGTTTGGTTGAACACCGCGTACGTGCTGAAGCACCTAGGGTTAGTCGAGTCGGCGACCGTACGCCCAACTCCTTGCTCGTCCGCCAAGGCATGACATGGCGAACGCAACCTTCGACAACGGGTCGTCGATACGTCGAGCCGTGATGGCAATGTTGACCTCGACAAGCCAACGGAGGA
>AWVV02007878.1:0-60998 GCA_000500205.2 Phytophthora lateralis | reverse complement strand
GGTCAGCGCGGTCTGGAACGTCGAAGCTAGACGGTGAAATGCACGCGAGGCTGGGCTGAGGCAGCAGAAGAGCGCAGGCGACGCAAGAAGCGAGCTGCATAAAATCCGAGAGGCCGGAATCGAACCAGCGACCAATTGATTTCCGAGTATACTGAAACACAGTATAGAACACTACAGTCAATCGCTCTACCAACTGAGCTACACTCGGTCCTAATTCAACAACCGCCACGCCACCAAACAAAACGCTGCACAGCACCCTACATAAACAACCACCACTTCTCCACCACGCACACGCACACACCAGGCTGACCGTCGCCCTCCTGTAGCTGCTCAGCGCATCGGATGCATTACAACGGCCTCCACACGCTCAAACAAACAGCTGGCTCCACAGCCGTATCACAACGCACCTCGCGCCGTACGACCGCTCTGACATGCTTGGTGCAGTTGTCAACCGTGCCCTGGGAGTAGAAACAGTCTCTGCAGATGTTCCATCCCGCGGCGGCTTCCGTCGACGTCAAGTGGAGTCGCCAAGGTTGCGTCTTTTCGTGCTGGCATCGGGTAGCGGCTTCAGCACAAAATCCTATCATTAACAGCACTTGGCTGCATATCAGCCGTGTTGCTCGCCAACCGCTCATCGATAGACACTCGGAAGGATTGGGCAATAATACCCAATACATTACCATAAACGACATAATACAGAACATTTAGTAAAACTACGTCAAATAATGGGAACCAAGGCTCTTAAAACACGCTTCGGTGCGACGACTATTCTACATGACGGCGCGGCTCCGCACAGAGTTGAAGATCTGCTGTTACCTACGACCCGCTACTGGCGAAGATTCTGCCGACTAGCGACGCCTGTGAGCGCTTATTCTCGCAGACCATGCTGATTCTGACCCCTCAGCGAGGTCGTTTGGATGACGCTAACTTCGATCTGCTAACCTTCCTTCGTACTAACAGCGATATGTGGGATGCAGGTACGCTCGTGTCGAATGAGTCAAGTGAGTGAGAAGGATGTTGTAATGAGGGCTGGTAACACACCTGGCAATATATTATTTTTATTGCAACATACTTATTATTTTATTTTGTTGTGTGTTATTGCACTTACTGTTATGCAGTCAAGCGATCGTCCGTAAAAAAAATATTATTTTGCGATTCCTGGTGTGAACCACAAACTTGAGCGATCTAAATAAGCTATTGCAACTCTCCGCTGTTCATTTTCAATTTTCAACATTGTTTTTGTATCGGTTTTATAGAAACCTGTTCAATAATAAATGTTGAGCCCACTATTATACTTATTATTACCCAGAAAGTTATTTACTTCCGATCCCTGGTTCACACCGTGAACAGTCCTGATGAAGATAAACGGTGGCGTCAGGCAATGACTTCACATCAACATGACATCCGTTCGAGCTAAATAAGCTATTGCAACTTTCCTCTGTTCCCTTTTCGATATTCAACGCTCGTTCCAACTATCAGCGGTCTCAAAACGAAGTCAAGCTCGCGACTAGTTCCGTCACTCTCTAATCGCTGCTGAAGTAAGCGCGGGTGTGTTCAGTGTAGACAGTCCCAAAAAAGCAGACGAGGAAGGTTGCTTCGACAACCTGCCCATTGGATTGACATCAGCGTTGTTTTTTTGCAAGGCATCAAGTTGTTGTCAGCGGCAATTGCACCGTAGGATTAATACGTAGTTTATGATTCACGTACGCGTCGCGTTGACTAGAAATGGCACTACAGTCGTCCCGATACTGTCGCCCTAGCACCAGCAAGCACATTCATGATGCGCGTTCTGTCCGCACCGCTCTGCGAGGCTATGTTGACGTTGAGAGTGATGTCCACGCCCTCTAAGCCCAGACATGGCTGACCATGCCTGACGTTGCTATCCTCGTCACTGTCATGGGCTTGACCGCTGGAGCGCTCGCTTGGTGCTGTCGGCCGCAAAGTTCGTAATCCTAGTCGGGTCTCGTGATTTTCTGGAGATCTCGTTCTTCGCTTGAGATCCGTCTGCGGAGGCGTCAGATGCGTAATCACTCAAGCTGTTGATCTGTGGATTTTGCCAAATAGAGGGTGTGGCCCGCGTGAAGTGATGTTTGCCAACCCGCGACGGTCCACATCGACATGCCCACCATCCAGTTGAGGGATTGATCGTCCTTTGGTCACCTTCGGCACCATAGCGTCAACACCCCCCTAATTCATTCTCCTCGTTCAGTGAACCACAGGGGCCTTTCTTGATACGGTGAGAAGTTCTTAATCGCCATCGTTCAGTCCGCCCACGCTTCGGCGTTGCCGGAGCGATGAACGAACTCGACAATTGAGCGCTGTGGTCGGCCATCATGCTGAACTTGGTCTTCGTAGCCAGGATGAGCACGTCGAAGATGATTCATGAGGTTCTGGTACCCGACACACGCATCTGGCTGCCGCAGATGCACTCGAACACATTGTAGTCAATCGGATCTTGCTGAAAGAACGCTTCGCAAAGATGACGGTTGGTGAGAGGCATGGTGGTGAAGCGATTGTAGCTTTGGGTTGGCTGGTGCGCTTTTTTGCGCAAATTGAGAAGTGAGAATGACATCGAAAGGAGGTGCTGTTGGTAGGCATGGTGCGGTTGGCTGTGAGAAAAACATTGTCCGCCAGTGGATTTGAGTACCGCTTGCGACTGATTAATTGCACAGTATTGCATGCTTGCAATTACAGATTGTGTTTACAATTCTTACAATATCGGGATTGCAATTCAATATTACCCAACGCTGAGTATGAGAGAGGGCCGAAAGATGGTATGGAGAAAGTCAGGTACATGGGCGGCGGATGGACACCCGGACACCCGGACGGACAGACAGACAGACAGACAGACAGACAGACAGACAGACAGACAGACAGACAGACAGACAGACAGACAGACAGACAGACAGACAGACAGACAGGACTCTAGGTTACTAGAAGGGTAGATTTCACCATAATGTACTGAATCCATCACTTGGTCGAAAATGCACTGTTGGTTTTCATTCAGGTTGTCTACAGAGGCCGGGGTACTTTCCAACTGTTCGAAAGAGTACGCGTTCAGTTCTTGGTAAAACAAGTTGCCTCGGATTTGGTCAACCTCGGTATCCTCGTTTTTCGTTGTTCTCGAGGATGATAATTTTCCTGGGGTTTTCCGTTAGCACGAAGGATCTTATCCAACCTCTCGAACGTTTTGTACTCGACTCGTGTATCGTCCATATCAGCTTCAAGATCTCTTTGAAAGTCTTCGCTGAGGTCATTCATAAATCTCTTCCATGACGCAACCGGGCTGCTCGGTAGCGAATATACCAAATTAATAGCGAAGAGTTGGCGAAGCTGCTGGAGCATACGCCCATGCGCTGCCTCCAGTAGGCACTCATCCCACTCGATATTTTCCAAAATCCCAACCCACTTTGGATTACACGTCTTCGCGATGAAAAGGTTAGGAGCACCACGTTCGTGAACGGTCGCCATAGCATCCTGAAAGCGCTGGTACATATACCGAGGCTACCTGTAAATGGAGGCGGAAGAATTAAGCGGCGCCCAACGTTACGTCCCTCTATTTTTGTAGCATCAGCAGAAACACTTTGCTGTCGGCTTTGTTGTCGGACAGCTGTTGGATTACGTGCGAATTATTGCAGCTCATGAATCACAGTGTTGCGGTGAGCCTCGGTGCCTTCGTGCCTATACGCATCAGGGTCGGAGTGTATTGTTTCCAGTCTGAACCCCACCTGATTATTCTCAATGTAGCGAGGTCGCTCTTGCTGCGGTTTTGACCACTGGTCGACACAATATTACTGTGTTAACCTTCCTCCGAGGAGAAAAAGCGAGTGCGTTCCGGTGCGATCATACACCGGATAGGCAACAAATTCTCTCAACGACATTGTTGTCTTACGTCGTTGACGGCTGTTATCCTGAAACTGTACCCCCCTCCCCCATCGATTTCCTTCCCAATATCTCGATCATCACGACCATGGTTGCTCATGTCTTCATCAGCGCCATGATCACTTTGCACTCTTGCGTGTGGCATTTTGTAAGTCCATCCCCTCTCATCATAATGGTGCAAAACGGGATACTGTAGCGCATCGTGGTTGCGATTCGTATCGTAAATACGCTTAAAACTACTACACCTTGTGTTCAGAACGATATACCAGGGCTCCGCTGCGATGGCGCGAATAATACTGGCTACCCTGGGTGCCATTCCCTCGGATTATATACTGGGATTGAATTCTTCTTGGTTATCATATTTTGTTTTGCACTGACGGGACCGAGTTTTTAACCTAGCGTTCTCTCGCTGTCACATGCGCTCCTCTTCTGTCGTTTGTCCTGCCATGGTCGTTTGAGCGTTCGCGTTTCGATTCTGAATAGCCTGTCGGTCCTCCCGACCCATTTTGTGAAGCTGAGCAGCTCATGCAGCTGTATTTCTCTCTTGCTCCGATCGGCGCTGATCCTCATTCATTCCCTGGCATTGTTACGGACGAGAAATATTATTCAACTCTCGATTTGCCTGGCGGTCATCACGTGACAGCTGTAGCCTATAGGGGTTGTTCACGTTCGCAATGAAGCTGTCGAACAAGGACGTCTTCTCTTCGCTTAGCCGCTTTTCGTTCTCGATCTTTTCTTCTAACTTCCTCCGGCTCTAATGCACTCAAATCAGCTCTTCTTCAAGAGCGTCGCGACGGAATGTACCCTTCATTTGTCTGGCTTTCTAATCCCGTGACCTCGCCAGGAACTGGTTCCACCTGGGTATGGAACCGTGTAACACTTGAGACATATCTTGAGCAACGGCCGGCTCAAGCGTAATTGCACCAGTTCCACCTCTGGAACTTGTAGCTACATCATCAAAATTGATATCCCCACGTACAACGCCACTCTCACGCACCTGACATTTCCGAAGGCGAGGATATGCCGCACTCTTGTTTTTCAATCTGTGGTTGTTGTTCTGCTGCAATTCATCTTCTTCCGGCTCGCGAAACGCGTCTTCAATATCAATAGCTGTGTTGTACCTTCGGTTGCCCCCCCCCCCCTATTGCTCCATATAAATATCCACGAAATAGAGCAATTGTTTAGAATGCGACGTCGAGAGAGCGGAATAATATCCTCATACGGTTAAAATACAAATACAGTCCTCAAATCCCACCAAATTTATAAGCAGTCTATGTCCAAACTTGTCACCTTCGGTTCTGACCCTTTATGCACCGATGTTACTCTGTTTGAATGGCTTTCACTTTCAAAAATGACTACAAAACGTAAGCACTTGATTGCATGATGTTATAAAGCTTCAAGATACTGACATTGTTGTATATGAACACGCTTTCCAGGGTCTACTTGGTCTAGCACTCACCAACGCCTTCATTGTTCATCGTGAACATTACAACAGGTTAGGAAAACAGGGCATGCTGAATTCCTTACCACGATTCATGCTCAACTGCTGGCTGTGACGCATGAAGATATGAGAGATACTGCGGAGGTGGGTCAATATCAACAATTGACGCACGTTGAATACTGACTTCACATTTCTGTTTCCAGCAATATCCGCCTCTGCCGCCGCTAATTTGAAACTCAATCCGTCGACCGGTGAATTTATCTTGCCACACATACACAGGCCCACATGTGATCCTAACTTAAAGCGAATGCACCGGGCAAGTCAGGTATGTAGCTTGCTTTCTGTATCTGGCACGAGAGGGAAAACATAAAATGAATCTGCATTCCTGTAGCACGACATCCTAACGCTTGAGGCGCTCACCATGGGCACAAGCGGATGAGGACAACAGCGGCATCTTTGCACGGTTTCACTTCGGCCTGAAGGAAGTAATATGCGAATGTCAGCAGGCCTACAATTATCGATTGTTACTCAGGGCTTGCCTCTGTCTTTTTGCGAGGCCCCCGCCACCGCTCAGTACTCTAAGCTAAAGCCCATCACCCACAAGACTCTCAAAGCTAAAATGTTTGCACTCATGGCTTCTATCGAAGCCAAGCTTCGCGAGACGTTGCCGAAATGCTTCGGTCTCATCTTTGATGGTTGGAGCTGCGGTGGTGCACTATGTTGCCATGTTTGCTGTGTTTGAGCCGACAAAGGAGCTTTCTGAAGGGCGCGTACTGTTGGCATTCTCGCCATTTGATGATGAAATGGATTTGGGGTCGCAGAGCATGTTCGACTTTATTGCGGACACTCTGGAGCGGTTCCACCGACCGTGGGAGGTGGTGTTGTTCCTGGTTGGGGACAATTGCTCTGCAAACCAGTCACTTGGTTCTCGTAGCGGCATTCCGTTCATAGGCTGTGCCAGCCATAGGTTTAACTTGGCGGTTAAGCTTTTCCTAGATCCCCACGACGCCTTAGTCGCCAAGGCAAACTCTCTGATGAAACGGCTGACGACCATTAAAGGCCGAGCGTGTCTCAATCAAGTATCGCCTCTCCGAGCTCGTATTCGAAACGACACCCGCTGGAGCAGCTCCTTTGAGATGCTAAAGCGTTGTGGGAAGATATTACCTGCCCTTCGACTCATCCAAGACCCGGCAGCTGTTGCCTGTGGCCTCAACGGCTTCATGCTCTCGGTGGCGGAGGGGATTAAGGCAGCGAAGCTCTTGACGGACCTGAGCCGCCTCAACCCAGTCACCATAAAGCTGCAGGATGAGACGCTTACTATAGCGCAGGTGCGCACGTTGTTCGACCACGTGATCGACAGCTATCCTGTTCTGGCTCAATATCTTTCTCCTAAGTCAGCAATCGTCAACAATCCAGCCTTCGAATCAGGCTTGGTGAAGTTGCAGAACGGTGGACGGCTTACCGCCACCGAGAAGGCAACTTGTTCGTTTTTTATTTCAGGTCCAACCGATCCACCCACCGATGCAACAGCGGCAACAAATGACACTGTACGCGCAATTTCGTTCGCTGGCGAAGCTTTAAAGAAACGTCGAGTCTGTGACCGCCAAGCTGATGTTTACGCGGACACTGCCTACGTTCCTCCAACGTCAAACTTATGAGAGCGACTGTTTTCGAAGTCGAGGTTCATCTTATCGGAGCAGCGCCGTCGAATGACCCCCGCCACTCTTGAAATGCTGGTTTTCCTGAAGACGAATAGGTCCCTGTGGAAGTAGGCTTCGTAGCAATCAATCTGCAAAATTGTTCAATCCTTAATTGTCTACCACATCGACTTGCAATTTTCTCACAATTCAATTTTACCCAACGCTGCCCATACTGCACGCACCCACTCAACCGCCTGCCACCACCGTCCTGACTGCAATCAACTTACCAAAACTTACAAAAATGACTGAGCGTTAGGGTTTATAATCGGACTTAACAGCGAACAACTGCGATCGGTAGCACGATCCCGGCCGTATCCGCGCATCCGATTGGACAAAAGGCAAACATTTCTGCAAGAGCACGAAACAAACCGATTGGCTGCCAATCGCACTGTCCGCCCCACTGTGATTACAAAAATTACAAAAATTACAAAAGCATAACAAAACGTGCCCTGGAGATTGCAAATCGGGCGCAGTAGCAACCTCTTTTCGCAATACCTTCCAGCAGGGATATTATTAGCATTAATACGCACCCAGCGCGGCCATGAAGGACTATAACTATACATAGGTTGCAAATTTACCCCACGCAAGTTGTGAACTATGCGATACGTAAGGCATACTCTGCAGAATGACATAGTTGTTTGCTTACAAGTGGCCGATGTGCTATACGGGCTACGAGGGTCCTGTAAGCTGGCTCAGATCATGTATCGTGCAAGCACTAAACACGCGTGGAGCTTGATTAACACATAGGGCAGGTATCCATACATTATGCAGAGGCGGCCTGGGAATAAGTCTCAGATTTTACAGGTGCACCGAGGCACGTAGTTGGTGCACTGAAGAAATAGCTGGGCATGATGAGTGCTGCTACTGCAGTATATACTGTGCTACGCGCAATTTGCTCACGCACGTAGACCGTGCGCAAGACCACGTGCGTCGTTAAGTACACTATGATCATACGAATGCTTTAAACCCCGTGAAAAATCACAGCTACATCAGACGTATCCTAAAGTTCTACCATGAGCATTACGGTAGTGATGTAGATACAAGCACACAAGCGAAGTAATGCATGGAGTCATATTCCGTGAAGGATTACTGTTCAATACTCGCGTTGCTAAGACATTTTAATAGCTCAGAACTCGCCTATCTTGGTAGTCAGTAAATATGCTACACAGTGTAGCGCTCCAGCATACATGTACAGTACACTAAAGCATGTATAATTATCGGGTTTTGTTATTAATTTTAATGCAGCAATAAAAATCACAGCAGCGCAGCGGAGGCACAGACCTACCCCTCCAACAAACCATACCGACAGCGTCCGCGCCCAGAGCGCTAGTAAACGTTTATATGCCTGTTGCCGGCGCTGTGTAGTGGAATCTATTTTGGCATGAGGGACCCTCACCCTCAGATGGTTACCTGTCTAAATTAGTTTAATTAGATCATTCAATACAGGGTATTACTTTAAAAAAACAAGCGCCAAGTTGTCCTACGCCTACACATCGCGATACCTCGGCCACGTACGCACAAGCAGATCGCAGGACTCTCGAGTCGAGAGTCTCGACCTCAGACGGCGTCCGCTCGCAACGGCATTGCCCGTTGGACCTCTCACCACTCACAGCGCCCAACTACCAGAACAACACAAAACGATAATGGTGAGCTCTTCGCGGCCCAGTGACGTGGGCATCCTAGCCATGGAGGTGCACTTCCCATCGGACTACGTGAACCAGCAGGAGATGGAGACTTTCGACGGCGTCGGCAGCGGCAAGTATACGCTGGGACTCGGCCAGCTTGGCATGGCCGTGCCTGGTGACCGCGAGGATGTGAACGCGTTGGCCTTGACGGCCGTTTCCAGGCTCCTGAGCAAGTTCCAAGTGTCTCCCGACCAAGTTGGACGACTCGAGGTGGGCACGGAGACGCTAGTGGACAAGAGTAAGTCCACCAAGACCGTCCTCATGCAGCTCTTTGGGGACAATGCAGATGTCGACGGAGCCACCGTCATCAATGCCTGCTACGGCGGCACTGCGGCGCTGCTGAACGCGGTGGCGTGGGTCGACAGCTCCTTCTGGGACGGAAGATACGCCGTCGTGGTGGCCACGGACATTGCAGTGTATGCCAAGGGTCCTGCGCGTCCCAGTGGAGGATGCGGCGCTGTGGCGATGCTCGTTGGGCCGGATGCACCCATGGTGCTCGACTGCACGACCAAGGCCACCCACGCGACCAACGTCTGGGACTTCTACAAGCCCTATGTGGGCAGCGAGTACCCGACCGTGGACGGAAAATTGTCCAACTCGTGCTATCTGCATGCGCTGGATGAGTGCTATCAACTCTTTTGCAAGAAGAGCGAGCTAGGTGCGAAGGCCGGTGCCAAGGGACCTGGTGTGGACTCCGTCGACTACGCAGTGTTCCACTCGCCGTACAACAAACTGGTGCAAAAGTCGTTCGCTCGTTTGCTGTACCTAGATTCAAGGCGTGCGTTGAACGGCGAGGACGATGCTGCCAAGGAAAAGTTCGCTTCGTTGAGCAAGTGGGCGAAGTCGCCGTTGGAGGACACGCTGAATGACCGCGAGCTGGATTTGGCAGTTCGTGCTGTTGCGAAGGAGGACTTCAAGACTAAGGTATCGCCAAGCTGCACCACCTCGCAGCAACTGGGTAACTCCTACACGGCTGCGGTCTACATGAACCTGGCGACGTTGGTGCACGCGCGTGCCAAGGATCTGTCTCTCGGAGCCCGCGTGCTCATGTTCTCGTACGGCTCGGGCAGTATCGCCACCATGTTTGTGCTTCGCACTCGTGAACCGACCGACTCGGCCAAGGGCAAGTACTCGCTGGAAAAGATCGCCAAGTCGCTGAACCTCACTGCTCGCCTTGAATGCCGCAACAAGAAGACGCCTGAGGAGTATACGGCGCGCATGAAGCTGCGCCAGATGACATACGGTGCCAAGAACGGCCTGGAGCTCACTCAGTCGCTGTCCTCCATCCCGGGAGGAGATTTCTACCTCGACCGCATTGACGACATGGGTCGCCGCTTCTACGCTCGCTCTAAGCCGCAAGTTGCGTCTGAGAATGACAAGCAGGAGCAATCTCGTGTGTCCAAGACATCGCAGGAACTCGCTGGAGCTGTGTATGTCACTGGCACGAGCGTCGGGCTCCCCGGCCAGGCAAAGACGTTCGAGGGAGAAAACTCAGTCGAGAAGTTGTTGCAAGGTGAGAACTGCATCCACGAGCTCACAGATGTGGAAAAGGATAAAATGATTGCCCAGAACATCGTGCAAGTCCGTAAGGACAATACCAACGGAGACGTGACGCGTGACCCGGTGTCCACCCACGAAAAATGCATCCAAGTGTCTGCTGTAGTGAACCACGTCGACCTTGAGAAGGACTACGGCATCAGTGCAACCATCGCGCGCTCGATGGATGAGCCTACGCAGTTAGCTGTGGCTGCTGGCCTTGAGGCTATCCGTAATGCTGGACTCGCGGACGGTATCGACGCCAACTGGCACTTGCCCAAGAACATGCGTGACTCCACGGGCGTCATTTACGCTACATCCTTCCCTACTATGAATGCGGCAGTGTCGGAGACCTCCCACTTCTACGAAAACAGCACGAAGGAGGGTGAAGCTGCATACGAAATGGACCGCAAGATTCTTTTCCGGCTGCTGGTGCTCGCGAACGCTCAGCTGGCTCAGCTCACGGGAGCTCGTGGACCCAACACTCAAGTTAATGCGGCGTGCGCAGGCGCCACGCAGGCCATTGGTATGGCCCAGGACTGGATCAACGCTGGCAAGTGTCAACGTGTGATTGTGGTGTCGAGCGACACTGCTAGCTCGGAGACGATGATGCCGCTGATTGGTGGTGGTTTCCGTGCGCTTGGCGCTTCGTGCATCGCTCCGACGGCGGATGCAGCGGCGCGTCCGTTTGATGTGAAGCGTAGCGGCATGATTGTCGGTAGTGGAGCGATCGGTCTGGTGCTGGAGTCCCCACTCGCTTTTGCAGAGCGTCCTGTGGCTGAGCCAACAAGCCAGAAGAGTGTGCGTCTGCTCGCCACGCAGTTCAGCAACTCGGCTTACCACGGCGCTGCGTTGGAGCCGAATCACGTTGGACAGGAGCTCGTGCGCTTCCTGCAGCGCGTAGAGAGCGACTTCGGCATCACTCGCGAGGAGATTGCCCGCAACGGAGTCTACTACAGCCACGAGACTGGCACCAACGCGTCGGCCAAGTCTTCGTGCGCGTACACGGAAGTGACGGCACTGCGCACGGCTTTCGGTTCGGAATTGCTTGTGGAGTTGCTGGTCGCGAACACAAAGGGCTTTACAGGACACCCGATGGCGGTGGCCTTCGAGGATGTAGCGGCCATCGAGGGTCTTCGTCGCAGTCGCGTGCCGCCTGTGGTGCATTTCGAGACTCACGACCCAAACCTAGGCGAGATTCCTCTCCGTCTCGCCCCCGGTGGCGTCCACAAGCACAAGTACGCACTACGCTTTGCTGCAGGCTTCGGCTCGCAGCTTGCGTTCTCCCTTTACACGCTCGAAAATTGAGCAGCTTTGACTTCCTGCCAGATCAGAAATGGTAGTAGATGTAGTAGATACACACGAGTTGCGCTGTGAATGGACATGGATCATCACATATTGCTTAGCCTCTTCCTGCCTCTTGAAAGGCACGCGCGTGATACTTCTAACTCATAGACAAAACACGCGCTGTCCTCGCGGAGTTACATACCGAGTTCGAAGCTAGAACTCCACAGACACGTCACTCGCCGTCCGCTTCTGACGGAAGCTGCTTGCCTCGTTGCCCCACACGTTGCGGTTCGCATCGGCGCCTGCAGGACTGGGCCCGCCACTAAACTCGAACGGGGTTTGCTGGCTCGACGTGGTGCTGGACATGACGCCGGTGCCGCCCAAAATGCTGTCGGTGCGGCGAATGTGACTGTCATCATCGATGTCGATCGAGGACGGACTGCCGTAGCTAGCAGGGATCATTCCGGCAGCGCCAGCACCGGCCGCGTACTGCGTCGACGTGGCGCTGGCATAGTTGCTGTTGTAATTGCTTTCCCCGTAGTTGTTGCTGTAGTTATCGCCATAGTTGTAGTTCGGCTGCGCCGTATACGCCGTCGTGGCGATTGAGGCGGACGGCGGTGCTGCCATCGTGCGGCCTGCCGGGTACGTTGGCTTGTTGGGCGAGAAAGCGGCCTCCTCGTCGCCGGAATCGCCCTCGTCCTGCTTCTTCTTCCAAACGACAAAGCCTGCGACGGCCACCAAGGCAGCCGTGCCTCCTACAACGCCGAGGACCAAGCCCCAGTTCATTCCGGACGAGTTGTTGTCTGCGCTCGCAGTGTTTGACGCCTTGGAGTTGCCGTCATTTAGTGCCGTGTCCGATGTGGTGGACTTGGTGGTCGTGGACTGATTCGGAGCCACCGTGGCGCTGACACTGCTGGTTTGAGCGTACATGTCTTTCGAGCCGGACCTCCCAGCGGAGCTTTGCGACGAGGAGTTGGAGCCTCCCGCTGACGAAGTAGAGGCAGAGGCGAATGCAGATGCAGATGCGGAGGCGCTGACCGAGGCGCTAGTCGAACCATCAGCTGAGCTACCACTGCTCGACGAAGAAGACGACGTTGCAGTCTTGGTCGTCTTCTTGGTTGTGGGCTTGGTCGTGGGCTTTGACGTCTTGGATGTGGAGGAGCTGCTGCTCGAGTCACTCGATGAAGACGAAGTGGTCGCTTTCTTCTTCTTCGTTGAGCTGCTGCTGCTAGTTGACTTGGACGAGTCACTGCTGGACGATGACGATTTCTTGTTGGTTGCAGTGGACGTTGAGGTCGAGGTTGAACCCTCATTGCTCGTACCTGCCTCCTCAGAGCCCGAGCTGCTTGCACTGCTCTCCACTCTGTCGGACGTTGTCGTTGTCAGAGCTGAACCATTCATGAACAAAACAGCGAGTTCGTTAGCCTTCGCTATGCCAACCTCCTCGCCGTAAACTGCCTAATGGGGACGTACTAGCAGGACATTCGGTGGTGCCGCTGGGACACTCGCCACCGTCGGTGTAGGCGTAGCAGTTGTACTCGGTCCAGCCTCCGATGGTCGACAACCATGACTCGCTCTGCTTCTCGCTCAGACAGCGATTGCACTTCTTCTCTGTGCGGTTGCAGACCTTCGACGACGATCCGTTTACGTAGCACTCCTCGGCCTTGCTGCAGATCGAAGACGCCGCGTGCACCGCCGTTACCTGTACGGCGACTACAAAGACCAATGATACCGTCAGCAAAGAGGCACTTTTTGATTAGCAACAAGACCGAAATGCGCACCGGCAATTAATGCTGCGAGGCAAACGTTGCGTCCCAACATTCTGCTGCTGCAGCGGGACGGTTGTGTGGTACGTCGCTGGTCACGACGTGCAGGTTGCGGCCGACGCAGAGATTCTTAGCGAGAAGAGGAGATGCGCGTTTGCCGCGGTGCCCCTAGAAACTGTCGAAATACGACGGGGGTCAACGTTCTTGGGCCGAATTTTTTCGGGAAGCAAAGCGGGAGGGTTTGCTAATGTGGAGAGGCGATGGAGGGCGGCGCAGGAGGAAGAGAGGCGCCAACGGAGACTTTGAAAAACTGGCTTGCCTCCACCAGATGGTCTATACAGCCAGTACCAGCGATAACCCATTTCAGTACATTGTCGTTTGCTTTTAAGACTGTACATTGCGTCATCGCTGCGGGCGACAATTGCAAGCACTTTTGAGGTGCAAGCGGTTGTGAATAGCTGTCGAAGAGCCACGACAGCTTAATGCACTGTAAACCGCGAAGAAATCACGTTAATGCGCTCGACTGAGCTGTCTGCGCTGAGCCCAACCTACTGATATTGCAGCTGTAGGTCTGGTCCGCCGTTCAGCGGCAACATGTGGTGACGTGACCAGGGTGATTTGGAGAAAGTAAAGTTTTGGTGTGCCGCGCCAGCTGAAGGAGCCGAAGCGCGTCGTGGGGGTCGCAGCGGAAATGGCACCTGCTGCTCAACGCATTTCGATGGCGACGTGTGCATAAGAAAACAATGTGTCTTCAAAGTCTTGACGTCCATGACACCAAGTCGGTGAAACCCTATCAGGAGGAGTCCACGACCAGACCCATCAACTTCAACGCCGCTGCACTGCAAAGCAGCTGAGGCTGTGTCTTAAAACAGTAAGTGTGGATGCCAAACACCCAGCAGCAGTTCTCGGCACACTTGACACGCAAAATGGGATGCGAGTCGCAGTGGTAGTATTATAGATAGTCGAACAGCAAGATTAAAACGATAGGAACGACGAGCGATGCCGTGCTGATAGTATCCCGCACGAAGCTGCTCGTCGAGGGCGAGTGACTGCGTGCTGCACTGTTGCTGCTGCTGCTGCCGGTTGATTGAACCTCAGTATCTGCGCTGACCCCGAATGCCGCGTCAAGTACGTTCTTGGCGGCTTGCTGCCCGATGTACATGACGAACGCGTACGGGTTGACCGTCCCCTCCTTCATGAGACTGGCATCACTGAGGTAGACGTTCTGCGTGCCAACGACTCGGAACGAAGCCTCCGCACACCGCGAGGCGTCGTCAGCTTGATCGGCAGCAGTGTAGCAGCTCCCTCCGAAGTGGTGACTGACACTCCCAGCATTATCGCTGACCCAGCTCGCAATATCGACGTCTCCGCCAAGGAACACAGATCCGGCGTCTGTCATGGCTGAGATCATCTTGGCAGCGTAGGTCTCCATCGCCTCGACGTCGTTTGACGTCGACAGGTACCATGATCCATTGGTTGCTACATTGAAAGAACTTCCTTCCACGCTAATGTAGTCTCGTGATTCCGGGTTGTTGATGAGTAGCGCGAGCGTGTAGGCTTCATCTGTCTTGTAGTCCTCTCCAAACCCGTGTGGCAGCACTGTCGTCTGGAACTCGTACTCTCGACCACCGATCTCCATTGTCTCGTAGGCTGTCATCACGGGGCCAGGGATGGCCCATGGTCCTGTCTGATTCATCACGAATTGCGCGATGGCGTCTTCTGGTCGCTCCGTATTCAGGAATGGCACCATCCCAGAATGGGTGAACGAGGCATAAACCACAGCAGCATCGAAGACAGTCTTGCCCACGGCCTCATTGATCACCCACGTATCCTGTTCCCCAACACCAGCAAAAGAACCCTCCGAGGCGAGGGCTTCAAGCTGGTCCTGTGGACCGATACCACTTTGCATGAGGAGTTGGGGTGTACTCAACGCCCCAGCCGCAACCACCACTACACCGCGGTCGGTCAACGACGCCTCTGTCGTATCTCCTGCTTCGCTTTGGTACACGACACCCGTAGCATTACCCTCCCTATGTTGGATGTACAGCACCTTGGAGTTCACGAGTAGCTTGAGATTTTCTCGGCCTTCCATTGCCGAGTAGAACGTCTTTGCAGGCGAGTCCCTCAGTCCGTCCTTAATGGTGTACGGGGGGTGCCCGAACGTGGTATTCTTGTTGTTCCTGGCCTCTTCATCATTCAGCGTCTTGGGAGAGTATCCGACGCCTTCCAGCGCTGAGCTGACGATGTTGAATGCCTCGAGGAGATAGTATTCTCCATCAGCGGATGGCGTCTCCGTGTACGGAGACAGCTCCTCGACGGCATCAAAGCCGCGGTTCACAACATCCGCACTAAATGGCCACGTCGCCTTGCTCAAGTAGGCGTCTGGTGTGCGGAAATACTGCACGGCACTGATCGATGAGCAACCACCGAACAGTTTGCCGAGCCAAATGGAAGACGAGTCGATCCAGTCTACACGGTACGCTTCATTCTCGCTGTTGTAGATTACGTTGTCGAATTCGCCTGGAATGTCAAACTTGGTCCAGCCCTTGGACGCCGAGTACGACAACACGTCCGTTCCCCCTGTGGCCTGCAGCGACACATTGCCAGCCTCGAGTAGGAGCACCGACACATCCGACTGGCGAGTCAGGTACTCGGCCGCCACCAGTCCACCGGGACCAGACCCCACAACGATCACATCGTACGAACCGCTGCCCAACACACCGCAAACCAGCCTTGCGAACCAGAGCAGCAGCCCGTAAAGCCAAAGAGAAACCATTTTTAGAGACGCTTTGCTCGTCCAAGGCCAAAGTGGGAATAAATCACAGCTCGAACCCATTCGCCCAATGGATACCTAGTTGAAGTTGCTAATATGGATACATGTAGCCATATAGCCATGCCCGTTTACGATTTACGATGCCTCTCACTATTATCGCTTCCCCAGGAGCTCAATGCTCGTCGTACACTATACTAATCTATCACTAGTCTACACAGCACACCCTTGCCCACTTCATCATGGTACGGGCGAGGACATTTGGTCGCGCAGCTGGCGTTTGCCCATGGACATGGCTCGCCGTCGTGCGCAGCGCTCCACGTTGAGCGGGATGTCGATGGGCGCGTACTCGGACAGGTTCGTGTACGTTTGCGCCTGGGCGTCGGGTTTCTCCTGGATGAAGTTCATGAGCAGCCTGGCCACGTCGCTCGCCTTGTCGCTCATCACGGCGGCCAGGATGTAGTTGAACTGCTGGATGCGGTAATTGATGAGTGCGTTGCGCGTGGTGAACATGGCGTACACACCGCCGCTGGGCATCGGAGGTAGCCACGGGCGGCCTGCGAGGTTGAACTTTACCGCGTCCAGCGGCAGCACCGCGTTGTTGTTGTAGCTCGCCACTCCCCCGTTTGGTCGGAATTCCTCGGTCATGGCCGCGGGTGCGCTGCTCCGCGTCTCGTCCTCCTCCAATGGCTGCTGCTGTGTGTTGCTGCTGCTGTCACTGATCCACGAGCCTCTTCTCCGATCCGTCCCATTGGCCGCTCGTCCGTCATCCGTCCGCGTTGGCGACCAAAGCGGCGAAGCTTCGGGCGGTGCGCGAGTCAACGGGTTGCACAGAAGCGACGAGTAGTAAAGTCCGAATCCGACGCTCGTGCTGCTGCGTGGGCGCTGCGAGGGCATAAGCTTGGCCAGCTCCTGGTGGAACGTGCGGAAGTCGTTGTAGCGGCGGCGCACCACGTAGCCCTCGAGCGGCATCTCCCACGACCGCACCTCCAGCAGGTAGTACACGACGTTGTCGGAGCCGTCCATGTGCCCCACGACCACGACGTTCTCGTAGACGGTCCCAGAAGTGCTGCAGATGTTGAGGCGCGTTTCCGCAGTCGAGTCTGCGCGATAACGAGTCATGGCCGACATGGCCCCCAGCGACCGTTGTCTCGGCGGCAAACCGGGAGGCAATGCAACTCGGCGGTTGGGGCTCTTGTTGCCTGTTACCGGCCATGGCAAACCTCCTCCTCCTTGGATGTCGCCCATTACAAAATGGGTCACCGACAGCCGATGGATGGAGGCGATTGACGCGCCTGAATTCTGATACGGAGCGAGGACTGGACGACCTGATTCACGCCGTGAGAGACACGCAGTACAGCAATCGCTCGGGGGAGTTGGTGACGCTTTCCTGCCTGCAAATACCCGAGTGAGCGCGAGGGAAGCTCTGGTAACGGTAGCGGCTGAGCCGCGGGCCTCCTAAGCAGAGCCCCATCCTGCGTGGCAAAGAAGAGGCCTGAGAAGATTCGGGAAGACTTGGATACATTTGGACGCATTTGACGGCGCTGGGCGTCGGAGCAGAGCGCTCGGAGCGGTCTCCGTCCGCCTGATTGCCTGTCTGGGAGCGCAGGAAGCATTTGATTTGGCTTGGCATCGCATATTTGCCTCGTTTGAGGCCTCGACGTCCAAGACTTTGGGTGGAGGCGGCAAAGAGCAAATCCAATGCGCGCGTTGAAGAGCAGCCGCGTGAAAATTGTCATGGGGGTTAGAATCTAACTACAGATCGGTGCTTGCTTTGCATTACTTGGTGCCGACGGACGACAACTCGGTGGTCGACGCGAGTTCTACACGTAATTGAAAAAAACTAGTAGAAGAACGTATCGCGCGTGGCATGGCGCTCGAGGCCCCGGAAGCGGTCCTCCTTGCCCACGCGCCACAGGTAGAAGTCGAGCTCGAGAGGGTCGAGGCGGCCTTTGCTCTCCGTTATGATCTGGTGGGAGGCCACGACCGCCGCGGCACGCAGCTCGCACTCCTGCTGGCTCACAGGCAGCTCCTCGCCGCGGTTAATCCGACCTTCCAGCTCCGCATCGTACTGGTACCATAAGCCAACAACGCAGAGCAAAGCTTAGTCAAAGCGTGAATTTTGAGCCCGAGCGTCAATTCCCGTCTTACCTCCAGAACGCCAAGAGCGTGTAGCACGCACGGCAGCACCTGCACAAGAGCAACAGTATCCGGGTTAGTAACACGACCGGTTGGCCACCGAAACAGGACGTACGTTGTCACTCAAAGCCGTCAGCTCGTGGATGTCCGCGAATGCCAACTTCGGGTCGGAGTCCTGCATGATAGTTCGAGTTAGTTTGAACCTCAACGCTAGTGCAGCACAGCATGGCTGATAATGCCTGCTCACCTTAAACCGGCGGTGAATACACGCGACGGCCAGTTGTGCGCGCTTAAGCAAGTACACCTTCTCGCCGTGGAACTCGTAGTGGTCATCAAAACCCGGGAACGTCGTCACAAACTGGTCAACAAGGTGCGCCGCGCTGGCACTGGGGCCGCCAGCCTCCTTCTCCTCCAAATCGCCCGAGCTTTTCGGCGAGAGGTTGGCCAACACGAAGGGCCCGAAATCTTCCATCTTGAGGTCAACCAGCTTCTGTCCACTCTCGTTCAGAATCTACATCACCGACACATCCACAATGGTCAGCATCTCGATCGCTTTGAGTTACTAGTACTAGCCTCTCGAAGTCGTCTTACCTTCTGGAGCATCACAGCCAGCGGCTTGAGCGGGCCCTGCACAAGAAAACATAACGATCAGCACTTATACAGTATTTCTAATTGCGTCCACTTGAATGTCGTACCGGCTTGGCCATGTAAATGCCTGGGGAGACCTCCTCGTCCTTCTCGAGCGGGATGCTGAAGTACGACGCGATCAGGTCGATGCTCAAGTGCTGCATGAACTGCGCGTTCAGCTTGGGCGCCGAGATGTACATGCCAATGAGTCCAAACACCTGCGCATCCAACCTCATTATCAACACCAGCTCAGCCCTCTCCACCCACCACCAGTAGCACACTCACAATGGTGTCGTGAGCTCCCCGATCCGCGTACTTGTGCAGGTCCTTCCTGAACCCGCTGCCAAAGTTCAGCAGCCCATACAACGCTATCCACAGAAAAATACACCATCAGCAATTACAGCAACCTCCTCCTCCTTCTATTGCAGCCGACGCACTTAGGAAATTGAGTTCGTCCTGCTGCGAGCGGAAGTTGAGTGGGAAGCTCGTGGGCTCCGCTAGCTGCGCGAACTCCTTGGGGTCCAGCTCCTCCACGAACGCGCGCACTTTGTCCGCGTTGATATGCACCGAAGAGGACTCGTGCGCCACCAGCGCAGCGCACGAAGGCCGCACGCGGGCCAGCAGATCAGCAGCAGGTGGAGCCATCGTAAATCAATTTACGTCGAAATGATTGTACCATCGCTAAGTTCGCATTACTAAGTACGCACTCTCCGCCTCCTCCCGTTTGAAGGCAGCACCAAAGCACTAAGAGAAGCCTCCGTCCCCCTCGCCCCCCGCCGCGATGCTGGAGATCCGAGAGCTGCGGCCGCTTCTGGCCATCCTCAATGTGCGTACCTAGCAGCTGCATGCGCCGCGCTCATCCCCATCGCTCGGTCGCTAGAGCCGCAGGGAGAGCAACGCAGATAGAAACGATCGTTAGAAACGACGTTGATGGGGTTTCTAACGAGCCATCGCTGACGCATGACGTCTCTATTGCTATTGCAGGAGGACGACAAGCCCCTGGAGCAAGTGGCCAGCATGTTCCTGCACACGTTCACCAAGAACGACCACTTCAAAGTGGGCTGCACCATCTGCATCCTGCTGCAGGACAACCTGCTCACGAGCTCCCAGGTGCGGAGATCTGCTGCTGTTGCAGTGGGAGGAAGAGGATATGCGTGCTCACTTGACTGTGTTGCTGTTATTACATTTTCCCTTGGTGCAGCGTATCGTGGGCTTCTCGATCTTGAGCGATCTGTACCGCAATGAAGGCACAACCACGAACCCGTTCCTGCCAGTATTCCTGGACGCCTTGGAGAAGGGCAGCGACCTCTGCGAGAAGAAGTTGATCGTTCACTTGCTGACGGCGACGGGCGCTACTCGCGATGTGCGTTGCCAGCTGCACCTCTTTTTTTTTTTCATTAGGAAATAGTACTGACGCGGTTGCTGTTGCGGATCCATGCAGTCGAGCAAGAAGGCGGCAAAGCAGTTGATGGCAGAGTTTCGAACAAACCCGTCGCAGC
This sequence comes from Phytophthora lateralis, assembly GCA_000500205.2. Lineage (NCBI taxonomy): Eukaryota > Oomycota > Peronosporomycetes > Peronosporales > Peronosporaceae > Phytophthora > Phytophthora lateralis. Next base: position 40,666 of record AWVV02007878.1, on the reverse strand, counting down.
CTGTTCAGTTTGATGTGGAGGCGATGCGAAGCAGCTACTTGGAGCGCACGCCGTCGGTGCCGCAGTTCCGTGCAGCAGGCATTCGTAATGTAGTGACGGATACCGAGTTCGACCTGCAGGAGCATGTCAACAACGGCGCGAATTTGCAGGTTCCCCCCAACGAAGTCAGCTCGCTCAACCTGCCGTGCTTCGAAGCGCTGTCATTGGAGGAGATGAGCTTGCTTAATGATGCAGAGGCATCTTCCAGCACGGCTGCAGCTTCATCTAGTTCCACAGCTAGCGCGGCAGGGTCGTCTACAGGTTCGTTGTCGCTATTGAGCTTCGAGCCAACATTTATGCGCCTCCCCCCGCCGATCCTAGAGCCAGATATGACGGAGTTGATTTGGTTGAACCCGGACTATTGCCCGACGTTGCTGTGGGACTCGACGATGCTGGACTCGACGCACGGTATTGCTCTGCGTGAGCTTATGCTGCGTGCATTTCAGAAGCCGTTAGTGCCATCTTTGCAGCAGAAGGTGCTCGCGGAGCTCGAGGCGGACCCGAAACTCGTGTACCACTGCTCGCTGACGCCACAGCGATTGCCAGATCTAGTGGAAAACAACCCGATGCTGGCCATCGACTGCCTTCTGAAGCTCATGTCGTCTAACCAGATCACAGAATACCTGTCAGCGCTGGTGAACATGGACATGTCACTACACTCGATGGAAGTCGTGAATCGTTTGACCACAGCAGTCGATTTGCCCACGGAGTTTATCCACCTGTACATTTCCAACTGCATTTCGTCGTGCGAGAACATCAAGGACAAGTACATGCAGAACCGCCTCGTGCGCCTCGTGTGCGTCTTCCTGCAGTCGCTGATCCGTAACAAGATCATCAACGTGCAGGTACGTCTAGCAGCGTCATAAGGTTTATTGTGCGATTAAGCATGATCACTGATGGGGGTGCTGGCTGTTGTTTTGCACAGGACTTGATCATTGAGGTGCAGGCTTTTTGTATCGAGTTTAGTCGTATTCGCGAGGCAGCCGGGCTGTTCCGCTTACTGAAGACGCTGGAGTAATAGGCTCAGGTTCCAGCGAACACAGCAAGGCTCAATCAGCACAACATGAAAAAGAAATCAAAGAATGCGGAAGGCTGGTGCGGCTCACTATGTGTGGGCACTCGTAAAGTAGAAGCCTCTTCGCCCACTTCACTCGAGCCCAAATTTGTCTGCGGTAAATTCTTGGATTTAGTGGCCGAGGCTGTCTTCGAAGGCTGCAGTCCGCTCACTCTAAGCTTGTAGTCTAAAAGAGTGGAATACCCGCGCAGAAGCGCATCAAATCGCGGGTCAGTAGCCCTTCGATGTCATGCGAGTCGGCCTGAACAACAGATCACTGGTAAGTATAGTTCATCGCTGAAACACTTGGTGACGACTTACCTCGTCCTCCCATCTCTTAGTCATCGCGTTCCATTGATACGTGCGCAGACCAGAAACCTGCAAGCACGAGCAGCCCACCGTCAACAAGCCAAAAGCTATTCAGTGCAATCCCCACAAGCCTGCCCACCGGAGACGAAAACTCGATCTGCTGTTTGGACGACAGCACCTTGATCACGAACTCCTTGGTATTGGTACGAATGACGAGCTCGCCATCTAGCACCACCTCGATCAATATCGTTAGAACACACCACTTAATGCAGAGTAAAAATGACGCACTACCTTCACGCTGGAGCTGGAACTCCTCGTTGATTGGCGGGTGGAGCGGCTCCATCGCTGTCTGCACGCGGTCCAGGAACCCCGTCGACAGCGCTGCGAACCTGCTCAATAGCTTCTCTGTGAGAAACTCTCCATTCCAGCAACAATTCTGCAGCCAGCAGTTCCTATTGCAACGTACTTGTCCTTGGACATTTTGGGCTTTAGGCGTCGACGACGAACGGCCCCACCACCGGCAGGAATCGTGATTTTCTCCCGCCTCTGCACCGCCGCCAAGCGGCAAACGCTGTATTTCATCCACACCCATACACAGTTCATCACGCCATCGAGTTGCAGCTCGCTAAACACGCACAGAGGTCGTCAACAGTGCGTCATACCGAGAGCCGCACGTCGCCACCAGAGCTCTTCGCAACATTGTTGTCAAATGAATGAAAGCTTAAGTTCGCGTTAGGTACGCATCAACGTTAAGGTTATCCAAGTCTATGACTGTCGTGGCTCTCATGGGGACGGGAGCTGTTTGTTTATCTCGGAAGTAAATATATGCGCTCTCAATTGGTGGGAATTGGTGGTGTCACGCTCAGCAGTGCAGCGGGGAAATGGGTTCGAAGTCTCCGTATGTGGGGAAGGTGTCTTGCTTGTTTTCAGACAAGTTGAGCTTCGTCTTGGGAGCTGGTACCTCGGGCGTCTTGCGCTGTTTGGGCGCTGCAGCTGCAGCTGCAGCTGCAACGGCTGAACTTGAACTGCCATCTTTCAACATCTTGCGCGCTTGGCGAAGGAGATATCCCTTGCGGTTGTGCTCCTTCTTCTCCGTGTTTGGCGCTTTCGGATACGCTACAAAACAAAGCAGATCACCCGAAGAAACTGTGAAAAACATGATCATGCACAGCAATTAGCAGCAGTAAATCACCTGCTTGCTTGCGATCGGGCGCTGGGACGTTCGTTGAGGAAGTTGGGCTTCCGCTGGGGGCCGTCGACCACTCCACGGAGCTTTGCACGCGTCCGAACTCGCCACTCAGAAGCTGCTTGTATCTACGCGGACTGTTGATCTCCGGGGTGTGAAAATGCTCGTCTAGTCTCTGAAGTGGAGGTCTTAGGGCTTGACGCTTGTCCGCCGCATCGTCGTGTCCGAGGATCGTCACCGGATATGGCGGCAAGAACGGTGAGCCGCTGCGCGATTCCTCCCACGTGGGCGGTAGAACTCGCGGCCCAGACGACATGAACGCCGATTTACCTTGCTCTGAAGCTTGATACTGACCAACATGTACCCCCTTGCCAGCGCTGCCTCCGAAGTTCGCGAGCGGGAAGCGGTTGTACCCACACCACATCTCCGTCGCGCCTTGAGTCTCCGATCCAGGACCAGGATGCACTTGCACCAACCCAGAGGGCAACATCACCACGTGCGGATAGTACGGGCTCCAAATATCCGGGTTAACGACGACAGTATCCGATCTTGCGTCGACGCCGACCCGGGCCGGCAGAGGCTTGAGTCCGTGCATGACGAAGCCCACAGTCTCTGGTCGAGGCCACCGCACTTCTCCCGTGTAGCTGTGGAGGTAGTAGACCAAATTGCGCTGTCGGTCGTGGAACAATTGCCACCCGAAGGCGTCATTTTCCTCCGTTCTGCAAGCAAGAGGAGCACTTAAAGTTACGACGGAGATATCGGAGCCCGTAGGAAGCGTATGCAGACCGGGGCAACGGCAGTACAACGTAGCGGATCTCGGCAAGCATGTCAGCTATCTGGCTGTGCTACTACGTACCCCGATCGCGAGCGAGCAGGCTTCATACTCGCCATCTCCGCGCTTTGCCTTTCCTGTTGGTACTTTGGTTTCTTATTTGCAAAGTGAAGGGCAACTCGGTCAATGGCGTATCACGCGCAAGTTGAAGTGCAGACGGAATGTACTGACTTAAGAAGTATTGATGAAAGGACGTGCTTACAGCAAGCAACATGCCTGCGTCGTCCACGACGAGTGAAGTTGCTGCTTCTGTCCATAGCATCAGGAGCAGACCGGGGTCTAGTGTGGCTAGCCGTGATAGTAATGCCCCCGTCGGCGATCCTATCAACGAGAATGAGGCCCAGGATGTAGCTCCGAGAGTGAAGGTGACGACGGTGACACTGGTAGATCGATCGACGTACCATGGAGAAGTCAACGACGGTGCGTCCTTGCTCGCTGTTGATATGTCCGATCAAGATGCTGACAATTCTCTGTTGCAGATGATGTTCCGGACGGCATGGGCGTCCTCCATTCCGTCTTTGGGGCCACGTATTCCGGTGCAATGAAGGACGGCAAGAAACATGGAGCGGGTGTAGAGCTGCAGCCCAACGGTACAACCTACTCAGGGGAGTTTCAAGATGGCGCAGCGAATGGCTATGGCATCTACGTCGGAGTGCTCGGAGACAAGTACATTGGCCAGTGGGAAGAGGGCGCGCGTCATGGCATCGGGATGTACGTGGACGCAGAAGCCGCCATGACGACCGCGCACTTCAACTTGGACGAACCGGAACCTACGAACAGCGAGAATGGCAACTTGGATTTGTCGTGGGAGGAGGACGTCCAGCCACACGTGCTCCGCGCCGTCCTCGCCGAGCAAGCAGCGATCTGCAACCAAGAAACGGCACGACAGCGACACATCGGTGCCGTGCTCCAGGAAATGAGCGCCATCGGTGAGCTACGCGTCTTGTTGTGCTAGTGGCAGATCCCGTTCCCTTCTCACCCGATTTTTCTTTCGCGACGTCGCTGCGTTTGCCTTTCTGTCTGCAGGATCGGAGACTTTCAACACTCCCGAGGCGATCGAAGCGTTCGACGCCCGAGAGGAATCAGATCTTGCAGATTTTATCCGTGACCAGAGCGACCAGATGCACGAAGTCGATGTCGTGGCTGGAGAGCTCAAGTTCGAGGAAGCGCAGCACACACAGCGCCTAAAGGAGCTGCGCACCGAAATCACGGCCCGGCGACAGGAATTGTCCTTCGTGGCCAAGTACTGCGCGCTAGCCGAGACACGCGAAGCTCAAGTCCGAGAGGCAGAGCGCACACTGGCCACATTGCAGCGACAATTGAATGTGCTTGCCCTCAACGACGATGCCGCGGGCAGCTCGGCAGCGATTGCAAGTGAGTCTGAGCGCCACGTTCGTGAGCAGACTTACAGTGCATTCTCTGAATAAATGCACTTTACCACTATCCGATTCAACCGTTCTTTCAAATTCGCAGGAGAAAAGCACGCTAAAACATTACCATGTGAACCGCTTATGCAGGGTTATTGGATGTGCATTTCTCGTCAAAACACTGTATCACAAGTCTGGTGCTGCAGAAACGACAGTCTTCAATTCGCCGCCAGTCGCAGGGACCTCCGAGCCTCGAATATCGACGTCTGCAGAGCTCAATACAGCGAATCTGCTATCGTCCCCATCGAACTCATTGACTATAGAGCCATGGCGAAGGTGCAGGAGCGTCTCGCCGTGCTCAGCATGAACGTACGAGTGTGAAAACTTCTTTGAAGTATCTGATAATCGACCTAAAGCGGTGCATTGGTACATTATTCAGATCTTCTGCCGCCCCGAGGGCATCCACAGCGGCCAGTGGTTCAAGACCGGCGACTATAAGGATCTGCGGGTGGCGCTGCTGCTCCAGAAGATGGCCAAGTTCGACGTGGTGATTCTCCAGGAGATGTTCGAGGCGGGGCCGCGACACAAACGATTCGTGCACGAGGCCTACGCCATGGGCTTCCGCTACCACTGCGGCTCCGTATGGCCGCACCTATTGGACTCCCGCCTCATTGACGGGGGGCTTCTGATCCTCAGTCGCTTCCCCATCGTTGAACGCGACCAGCTCGCGTACTCGCAGGGCTCTGGCAGTGACGGGATCTGCGCCAAGGGCGTGCTGTACGCACGTATCCAGCTATCCCCCGACCTGTCGGACTCGTTGCACGTGTTCACTACGCACACTCAAGCGGGTGACAACCACAAGGAGTATAACATTCGCCTCGCACAGCTGCAGGAAATGCACCGCTTCATTGCCCGGACGATCCGCGAAGACCCAGGAGCGCCTGTCCTCATCACGGGCGACTTCAACCTGGATGCACGGCATAACCTCGTGCATGACTTGCAGACAGGAGTAGCCACTTCTACGCGTTGTCAAGAGAGCAGCGTGTACCAGCAGCTTGTGGCGGACTTTGAGCGTGTAGTGGGCGAGGGAAGATTGAATATCGCACGCGAGACTGGGAAAGCAGTCGAGGCGGACACCACAGGATACCCGTTGATCGTTGACCTTATGAGGCGATTTGATACTACCAAGCTGGGCGACGAGATCCACCCGATCACAAACGGCGACGGCCACTCCTCGCTTGTGCACAAGACCAACCCGCTCTCGCCTGACAAGGACGGCAAGTGCATCGACTACATGTTTTTCTTCCCGGGGGTTGGCGAGCAGACATCACTCGCGCCTACTACGGCTCTGAGCACCTCGACCAGCACGGATAGTACTAACGGCGATGGAGAGAGCACTGAGGGCTGCTCAAGTTTGGATTCTGTAGTTTCACCGCGCTTCCGCTTGAAGCTCGTGGAAAACGGCACGACGGTGGATCACTGTACCGTGAAGGAGATCGCTGAAGATGTCAAGGACTACAGCGACGAAGGTGACCGAGTGCATCTCCGCCGTCGACAAAGCTCTCAACCGCAGTTGCCGATCACGCATTTGTCCGACCACTACGGATTGCGCGCGCAGTTTCTGCTGGAAATCACAAGCGTAGAGCGTCCTGACGGCCATCCGATGGAAAGGAACGAGTCGCTTGCCTCGCTGCTGCAGCTCTACTTTCCGCAGCATGCTTTTGCGCAGCAATCTCGACGACTTTGGAAGTGGAAACTCGCGTTTGCGCTGCTCGCCATCGTTTCCGCCGCAGGTGGCGTCACTCTCATTCTCGCCCGCACCGTATGGAGCGTCATGTGAAAGTAAGGAGGACAGCGTGTTAATATGCCGCACCGATAGAGGGACGGCGTAGATCCAACAAAGTTGCAATGAAAGTCAAACGTAAACGTAAAGCAGACAACACTATGCGAAAAGATTCTTTTTAAAAAAAATTGTCACGAGATTTGATGCCGGTCGGCTCGACGATCAACCAACTGCAAGCGCTCTTGATGCTTGCAGCGATCTCGTGCCGGCGGTTTCCCTCTATCTCAGGTATCACCACTGCACACGGTGGTAGTGCAGGTTCGCCGACCACGGTCTACTTAGGAGCTGAAGGACTTCTCGAAGTACGCGATGAGGTGCTGCGCCACAGCGAACGAGAACACGAGCTTGGGGCCCACCACAGACAGCTTGGGGATCAGACCCTTGAACAGGGCGCCGGTTCCCTCGGACTTGAGCAGGTTGCGCACGACCGTCATGCCGCTCTCGGGCGAGTCGAACGGTCGCGACTGGATGCGCGTCTTGATCACATCAAGAGGCTGCGCCACTGCATATCCACCACAAAGATCGTCAGCACAAATTCCAACGCAAACAAAAACTGTCACAAACATACCGACGATGCTGGCCGAGGCGCCCGAGATGGAGGCCACGAAGTTCTGGAAGAAAGTGGCGCTGTTGTAGTCCTCGAGCTGGAAAATGTACTCCTTAGCGAGAGCCGAACCGCCGAACAGCGCGAACGAGCCGGGCGCGTTACGCGCAGCCGTCCAGCCTGCGCCGCGGTACAGCGCGAAGCCCTCCGTCTTGAAGATGTGGGCCACGCCCTTGCCGGCGATGGCGGCCGGGTTGGTCTGCGCGCGGATCTTGAGCACGTCGAGCGGCAGCAGCGCGATCTCGCCGATGCCGATGAGCGAGCCGGCCGACGCGTGCATCATGGTCTTGGCGTTGCGCTCGCCGAACGTGTGCTCGAAGAAGGGCGCGTGGTTTTTGGTCATGTAGTCCTTGACCACGGGCTGACCGCCGAACTTGTAGATGCGCTGTGAGACCTTGTAGCCGGCCGCGAAGCCCAAACCCGGGAACAGCGAGCGATAGCGCGCAAACACTGGCCGCTCGTACGCGTCGCGGAAGATGACCTTGTTGAAGCCGGCGATGCCGTGCGCGGGCTCCTTGTTGGTCATGAGCCGCTTGGCGATGGTGTCCACTGGGTGGAAGATCATGAGCTCGCACAGACCCGAGCATGTGGAGCCGAGCAGACGCGCGGCCACGACGCCGCCCGTGCTGGTCTTCTTGTCGTTCGCTATGGCTACCATAGGTGCTGCTGGAGGATCTCGGCGGGAGGAGGGAAGAGCGAGAATGACCACGAACGTGGGTGGAGCGTATGTGTTTGTTTCGTAAAAATGAAAGTTGAAGATGTACAGATGCGTATACACGTATCCGGTGGACTGTCACATCTTATAGTAAAAGTACCCTGTATTGTTTCATTATCGGGAGTGAATAGTTAGTATACGGCGACAAATCCGCTGAAGTGCAATTTGCACATCGTTCGAGCAAGACCGGCATTCGACGCGCCGGAGTGACAGGCAAAGCGTAGGGCTCAGCCTCGGAGTGGCGAATTGCAACTCGAACAACGAGGCTAAACGCTTGCCGCGTGTGGGCCAACCGTGGTGTTAACATGTACTAGCAAACCCTGCCGCCACACTGGAGATCACTATGACCGCGGCGGTGATTGCCATCGGGATCGCAGCAATTGATTCAGATGCAGGTTGAAGCAAGGCGGAGTGTAAGCGTGTGCAGTTTGTCGAGCGCACATCACCACAATTCACTGGCGACGTCCACGGCATCAACAGGATCGCTGCACGCGCTTCTCTGGGCGCATGAGCGCTGTCAAGTTTTGCAGATCAGCCGTGAGTCCACTTAGCCTTGCGCTCGTGTCTTTTGCCCCGAGCGGCCTTAAATGTAGCACTGTTTGGAGCGATTGAAGTTGCCTTGCACGCGGGCTGCTTGGGTAAGTCTGCTTGGCGACTTCAGTGTCGCCCAGAAACGCAGCCCAGACGGCCGATAGTGGCGCCGCAGTAGCTCCGCTAGGATCTGCTTCGAGCTGAGTGCCTCGTCCAGCCCAAGCAGCCGCCAGTTCAAGGTTGTCTGCTGCTGCTGCTGCTCGTGTGATTGCGACTGCCATCTTTGGCGCACGAGTATCTATGCTGCTTTTTCAAATCCTGGTTGCAGCCTAACCAGATTGATAGCTTCGGTTGACACGACGCAATCGGCAACGCGTGCGTTTCGCTGCTTCAGACCGCAAATATTGTGCCGCCTCCGGCCAGGATCACCGTATTGGCGCCGCATCGTGGGTTTGCATATAGTTATCCACAGCTCTTCTCAACAGAGCTACGCTTGCGAACTGCTAAGAGTATCTCAAGCATGCCAAGCAGTTGACGAATTTAGTCGCGTCCGATAAGCCTGCTACTCCTTCGTGTTACGAGCAGACCCCGCATTCTTCTGCTGATACTTCTTCATCCGTGCCATGGTCTTCTCATGCAACCGCTGCTGCATTTCTTCAAAGTCCGACTCGGACCCCTCAGCCCGCTTTGAAAGTGCCTCCGCAAGCTCTCGCTGCTTCTCCCGCTTGTAGACCTCCGGCTCCTGGCAGTCGTGTGAAGGCATAGAGGAGAAATTCTCCTTGGACTGCTCGGCCAGCAAGATAACGTCGTCGCCGGCAATCTCCACTTGAAGTTCATTCAACCCCTGGTGTCACCATAACTTAATCATGCCTACTTTCCAGAAGAGCAATCCAAACGCACTCACCCTCAGCGCTTTTCGTGAAGAAATCGGGCCTTGCAAACAGATTCCTGTGTCTGGGTCAAAGAACGCCGCGTGTGCCTTGCAGTGGATGAATCCTTCGCGGAAAAAGTCGCTGTCGTCGAAGTCCAGCTCCAGCATCGCATGCGGACACCTGCCAAAAGCCACAACGCGTCAGGCCGAATCACCAGCATCACAATACTGGCAGGTTACCCACTTTATTGCCAGCCTACTCACCTGTTAATGAAAGCACGAGGCTGCTGCGTTTTCTCATTGAGGAACACGAAGCCAGTGGCCAAAAGGTCTCGTCGGCGACGAGGCTTCGTCGACGTCTTGGCGTCTGCCTTTGGCTCCGCTTCCTTCTGCGCTGGAGGATGCAGCGGGAACTTGAATCCTTTGCCTTCTAGACCCCGCAGCTCCTGCAGTGAGCAGAGCACGCGACGACCCGCGGAGGAGCTTGAGAATGCGCGACACAAGAACATGGTCGCCGTCGAGCAGTGCGCAACGGTCGAAGTGATGGGCGGCCTGGAATGTGAGGCTGCTAAATACGAAATTGTACGACCACCGAAAGGGTACTTTTACTGACTGGAAGGTTCGAATACTGTAATATTGATTGCACTGTTTTGACATAATGCGCACGCCGTACTGTCCTATCTATTTCATCAGGCTAGTACTGCCGCTGCGCGAGGGCTCTCGACGGCGGCAGGGGAGGGGGCGTCCTCTCCGTTCTTGACGGAGAAAACGGGGGTGGGTACGCGCTGGTGCAGCGACACCTGCTGCGCGTAGGCAAAATACGTCTTCACGTGGGTCTTGTACTCGGTGACAGAGCGCTGTACGATGGACCAGGGTACAGCATCCACCCAGGATGGCTGCACCCGCCTGCGGGAACGCCGCTTGGTCGTCTGTGTGAAGCGCGTGACGATCTGCTGCAGCGGCGTGTCGAAGGCGTCCCAACTAGCGGCACCGCCGCTGCGCACGAGTCCTGGGATCTCAAACAATCGAGACGCCTCCGAGCCCATGAGCGCTTCGTCCGACTGGGCACTCAGCACCAGGCGGTTGCCCGGGTATGTCAAGTACAGCAGGATGTGGTAGTAGCAGTAGCGCACGTCGCGGTTCCAGTGCAGGAATAGCCGCTTGAGGTGCGTCGCAAACACATCGGTGAGCTGGAGCTGCAGCGTCACCGACAGCCGCATAAAGTTCTTGAGCAGGAAAAGCTCAGTCGCCTTCAGGATCTCGAAGTGCTCCGAGTCGAGTAGGCATGAAAACACGTAGCGCATCGTCTCAACGTCGGCGCACAAGTGTTCCTGCTGCGGTTGACTGTGTGGATTTGTGGTATCCAAGGTCGAGAGTGCGAGGAAGTCCGGAGCAGCAGGTTCGTTCAGGAAAAACGTCGGGAACTCTAACAACAGCTTTTCCAGGTACTGCAGACACAGGACGACGTGGTGCGGCAACATGTAGTTGGTGGAGCGTAGGATAGCCATCAAGTACTCGTGGACAAAGCCTGCGTTCTCGTGCATCATCGACGTAACTTGGACCGCAAAATAGGCAGTCGGCGTATTGACTTCTTCTAAAGCGCCATCCAGTAGTGAAAAGGAATCGCGGAAGGGATGGGACTCTTTACTGGCGGATGAAGCAGTTTCACTGCCAAGTTGCTCCTCAGCAGCGTCTTGCCACTTTGGTTCGCGCTGCTGAAGCTCCGTCTGGTATATACTCTTGGTAATCTCCAGTGTTGCGTCCTTGAGCACGTCTGCCCCAGGGATGTTCTTCCAGTCGGTACGCCCCAGCACCTGCTGACCCGTCATCTGGTCAAAGACTTGAGCAAGCACCAACATGCATCCATCCGTATCGCTCATTAGCTGGTTCAACATCAGGGCGTGCGGAGCCCATCGGTCATCGCGGTTCACAGTCGTCAGCAGGTTCTGGCACTGTGGGTACATCCCGTGGTGCCAGTTGTATGGCGTAAGTCGGAGCTTGTCATCGAATACAGACCGACCGCGTCCGCGCGAGTTCATAAGCGACAGCGAGACGGATCGAGAGCTGTGGAACGACATCGACATATTCGGCAGCAGGTTGCTCAGACTGTCCAGCATGTGGCTGCGCAGTCGTGGCACACGCATGTAGCTCGTGGCCACAACTGCCGCAAGCAGCTCTTGGTGCGGGTCGAGCGAGTTGAACTCCGTGTTGCTTCCACTGGAGTCAACAGGCCCGTGCACCGTCTCGAAAGCATACTGCAGCGTCGCCTGGTGCAGCTCCAAGAAGTGATGCACAGAGTCGCAGAGACGGACGTTGCGGTCTTGTCCTGCTCGCTTGCTCCTTCTCGATTGACGAGCCGGTTTCGATGGCAACGACCCGCGGTTACCGCTCGCAGTTGCCGAGACACGCGACCGCCGCGAGTTTCGGGATAGTCGCCGCGAAATTCGGCCAATGCCGCCCCTCGCTTCCTCCGTGGGCTTGTGGTTCTTGCATCCGCCGTGCCCGACTGCCACCAAAAGTGCGTCGAACTCCTGTCTCCTGACCACCAGGGCCAAAAGCATCAACACCGATTGTTCCAGGTGGCGCCGCTTCTCGTTCGCCGCTGCGACTGCAATGTCTCTCGAGTGTGCCATCGTGTGCCTCATCGTTGGCTCCGGAGCAGCTCCGTCCGCCAGCGCGTCCAGAATCTGCATGCAGCACTGCCACAGCTGCAGCATGGCTTTGGCCGCCATCTCGAGCGGCACGGGCTTGGCCGACCGTCGTCCGATGGAGCTGGCGAAGCTGTCGGACTCGTCTTCCGTGAGGATGATCGCCAGCTTGTCCAGCGTTTTGGTGCTGAAGTCTCCTCTCCATCGCAGTGTCGTCCTGGAGCTGGAGAGCGGAGGTTCGTGTCCCTTGTGACTTGCGCGCTGCTGCTCGCCGTTCAGCAGCGCCGTCGTCTGCTCGGAGAGCGCGCGCAGCTGCCGGAACAAAGCGGGCGGCATCATTATGGTGTGCGGGATGCCGTCGCTGTCGCACTTGAGCGTGAACACGCGCGCGGCCGAGATGACTCCGCTGCTGCGGAAGACACCGCTGCTGCGCGAGGAGGACGAGGACGTGGAGCGCGTGGACGAGCTGGTCGTGGTGGACGTTAAGGAGCCGCGCGGGCGCTTGGCGGACGTGTCGTCCTCCTTCTGGTGGCGGTGGAACGGCCGCAGCAGCCGCGCCACCGCGCGCGAGACTCGACCATGCGGCATTATCGCTATTGGCCAGGAATGGCGGTGCTGTCTACTAAGCTCGTGCTGGGGCGAACCTGGGGCCAATTGCGCAGATTCGGGACTGAGCGTGTGTCGGGTACATGTGCAAAAGACGGTTACGAGAGAGTGGGACTTCAGTTCACTTCAAGCGAGCCCTAGACGCGGCGCATCGCGTCTACACTTGGTTTTTGTATGTGGCTCAACTGCTAAAACGATCAGACGAGCCGCCTTCGTACAAGGACAGCAAGATGACGGCCGTTTGGTTGTCGACGAGAATACATGAACCGGTAGCTCTCGGCTTGCGTTGCGTCGCGCTGCGATCGCCGCGCTTTGGTTGGAACACCATTCTCCTCCGTTCACTTGTCCTGCCGCGGAAACACGTGGCCGCAGCGTTTCAGAGCTCGACGAGAGATTCGGGGAAGTTGCCCCAGCTTGCCGCGTTGAGTCAGGCCATTCGCATTAGACACGGTGTTCCTGCAGTCGCTAGCGTAAAGGATCAGGTCAACGCGCTTCCCGCTACATGTATACAATAACTACAGTACATTGGTACATTGTACTCGAATCTCGCCGCCGGGCAACTCAGCAACGTCGAGCTCGCATAGAGCAACCCAGCTGATACAGCACTCCATGTAGACTACTATTAATACTTCGAAGTACATTGTAGTATCCGGTAATATCGTAATATCGTCGATTGCCTGCGGCCAAGGCGGGCTCATTTGTTCATTGTGGCGCAAACGGCAAAGCTGAGTGTCCCAGACTTGATTGTGCCCGGCTTTTGGTGAAGCGAGGCACGTTTGCTGTCCGAAAGTGCAGCAAAAAATCCGATCCCAGAGGATACATGTGAGATACGAGTACATATCCGAACGCGTATATCAAGTTCTCCCGCCACCTTGGTGGAGCAATGGGTACGGTCTCGGTTTCCACTGGCAATTTGCTAGCTGTGCATGCCATCGCAGGCCGAATTTTTGGCCGAGGTGAGGATCGCAGCTCGACCACCAGTCGAACCTGAAACGGGGCCGCGCCCTCAACCCTCGGGCATGTCCAGAACGGGCTGTTTCACCGACTGCGACTTGCAGCCGGACCACGCCAAATGTGACTTGCATTGCGGGCAAGTCTCATTTAGCTCACTTACCTTCCGAGAACAAAACTGAAGCGACCTGATATCCGGTGACAACGACGAAGAGGCGCGCGATTTCACAGCTCTCAATGATAGCACTAATGCCGACGGCAGACTTTGTTGGCGCCGCTTGACACATTATTCTCGGTGAGAGTGTAATGCGTTGGTGTTAATAGGTGCACGTGAATGATCCGCGAGCTCCATCAAGGTTTAAATAAGCGTCGAGACATCGTCAGCGCCGTGCATCGTCAGCTACGATTATCTAGGCGAGCGTTGTCTAATCGGCCGCGTAGCCCAGGTGTACTTCCAAATTATTATAGTATCTCCCTACTGACACATACTAAACTACTACAAGCGCGAAGACATCCGCCGAGAAGTCCATGCTATTAAGCTAATAGTATTCCAGTTTTTATAACCACTAGTACTATATTACCATAGGTCCTTAGTAGTATAGTACTATAGGAGCGATCTAGCACTGCCTTCGCCGTTGAGTTCCAACGACGGATCGCCTTCCTTGCATTTATGTACGTTCGCTGGCCGCTCTTGTGTGTAAGTTGCTCATGGCAATGCCCCCAGTAGAAAAGACGCGATTAAACACGCCATTGATGGATCGGGCCCTTTGCTCACACTTCTAGACGAAGAGAAGTCACAGACTTCAAACTGGTACACGGACGAAGCATTGCAAACGCTCTCGGACAGATTATCGGGGTTGCTGCATAAGTTATGAGCCTTTTGACGCATGGGTCGGTCGTGGTTTGTTCGCATCAGACACACGTACACGTAGTACCGAATCGATATTACCGGTACACTATTTGATTACTAATATATCTGATATTTGAAATATTATCTGGGATAGTATCCAAGCATATTTCTAGTATTGATATAGTTTTAGTTAGTAATATTGATATATTATATATTACGTTTGATATGGATTATATTGCTTGTAATTATATTAGTAACTCAAGCTTCATGTACTATCAGGCTGATAATCAGCCATTCTCCTGCGACCGCACCCTTTCGGCCCCGCGACTACGGAGCACCATCAATCGCTGAAGGACCCCTGCTGCACTGAGCAGTGTCAATGCCATGAGCCTGCCTAGGATCCATCAGCTTAAGATAAAATCGCGCCGGTGGTTCCTCAGCTAAACAGTAGACGCGTATCTTGCTATCGTCAGCTCCATTGGGATGGCGTGCTCTCTTTCTCGTGCATCAATAACTTCGTCAGCTGTCACCAGCGCGCCCCATGGCACTGTCGCCGTTCAAAGCTTCACTCTTTCTCCTGCGATTGCTGGCGCTCCGTAGTTACGGAGCCGAATGCGTCCGGTCGGGTCGCCCACCCCGTCTGTTAGGGTCGAATCTGAACCTCGAGAGACTGACGCTCGGCGCGGCGAATTGAAGACTGAAACTCCATTTCCTGTAGAACTGTAGCCATTATAATTACCCAATCAGCAACGATTGTCAGTTTGACAATGGCGGCGGTGGGCGCCGTGGTGGACGCCGTCTTCGGCTCGTACGACGTCAAGAACGCCAAGCAGTGGCGCGATGAAGACCTGCTGCACCGCGAGCAGCAGAAGCAGTGGCGCGAGGACGCCATCCGCCGCGAGACCGAGTGGCGGCGCGCCGACCTGGAGCGCGAGCGGCGCCTGGCGAAGCTCGAGTCAGAGAAGCGGCTGATCGACGCGCGTCTCCAGGAACTGCAGACCGTGGCGCAGCTGTCGGCCATACTGGCCTTCTTCTCCCTCATGTTCATCCAGGAGATCAAGTCGCTGCAGTCGAGCACGAACCAGCAGCTGCTCGTTGTCTACGGCACCGTGGGCTGCCTCGAGTTCCTGTGCATGCTGCTGTGCACCTTGACGTACATGTTGCTGCTGCTGGCGCTCACGAGGTTCGTAACGCACACGCTGGACGGGGAGGTGCGCAGACTCTCGGACGCCGAGCTGGACATCGTCTCGCCCTTCACGGACTGGTGGGTCGGCAAGTGCGAGCACGAGTGGCTGCTGGCGTACCAACTGTTCCAGACGGGTGCGTCGTTCTTCCTGGTGGCCATCGCACTCGCGAGCTGGATCGTGCTCATCAACTCCACGACTGCAGCTATTGTTGTGTCGGTGATGTGCTGCGGCGGTCTGCTATTCTACAATCTGCGAATCGCTAGTAGGTGGCGCTACCTGGTCAAGCCCTCGAGCAAGAACAACAGACAGATGAGTGTGCCGCTGCCGTAGCGGAAGGACCAGTATTTATCAAGTGTTTCTCCTCATAGAGAACTCGGCGTCAATTGAAGGCAAACAATATGGCACTTGTTGTCGTTTAGGAGTTCTCTATATCTACTGACGCCTGTGTGCATTACAGTTTGAGGTTCTGGCCAGCTCTCGCTCAATTCTTGTTTAGGGAAGGCTTGCACGGCTTGTGGCCGCAGTTGTGAGCGCGCGCGCCGCAATTCCGTGCCAGGAACAGCGTGCTGCCAAAGAGCGAGCCCGCCGTGATCGAGCAGTCTGCGATGGGGCCCGTTACCACGACGGGGTGCAGCGAATGCCGCAACGTGTAGAAGGCAAAGCCACCCTGACGGCCCTTGAGCGACGCAAACGAGTGCGTCGACGGCAGGACCTCCACCCGCACAGAGATCTTGCCCGTGACAGCGTCGATGTAGGTCATCTGGCGCAGATGCAGATCCTGCTTCGGGTCGGCAGCCGCCTTCGTGATCTGCTCCTTCAGCGGAGCGCTGGCCTTCATAAGGTGCTCCAGCAGATAGTCGTAGCTCCAGGCCCCCACCTCGTCCTGGCTGCCCGCCACCGTGGCGCTCGCCTCCCATGGGCTCTCGATGTTAGCGTCCTTCATATCGATGTCGAAGCCCATTTCGCGCGCAATCATGATGGCCTTCTTGGCACTACGCACACCCATGACGTCGTCCACAATGTCGCGCACGCTAAACTCGTTCTTGTACTCCGTCATGAGGTCCTTCATGATTGTACCGAGGTCAGCTTTGGCCGGCTCGGGAAGTGCAAACACCGCGTCGAACATGGCGTGCAGGAAGCGGCTACCCGAGTATTCTACCCGCTGAATGTCGTCACCGGTCTGGATGAAGTTCTGAATCGTGTTGAAAATGGGCACACCGATGGCCAGGGTTGCCTCCGGGTCGTACGTGAGCTCGTTCTGAATCGCCATCTCCTGCATAGCGTGGTGCTGCTCGGTCGTGGCCGACGACACGTTGATGTTGGACGTCATGACGTGCACCTTGCGGGCCAACCACTGCGGGTACAGGTCCTTCACGTGGTGCGAGCTGTTGGAGACATCGATGATCAACCAGTGTGGCAGGTGGTCGGCGCAAACGTGGTTCAGGAACTGATCCCGGTCGAACGGCACGAACTCGTCCTTGCGTGTGGCCAACGCTTCCTCCGTAACGTCGCCCTCGAAGTCCAGCAGCATCTTCGAGGAAATGTGAGTACCGATAGCGCGTACACGGATGTCCACGTTGAAACGCTGCTTCAGGAAGTCACGCTGCTGGTGGTACTGCTTCAGCAGAGACACACCAGTGCTGTTGGTCTCGTCTTCGTCGAACTCAAGGCCAATCAGACCGATGGAGAGGGTCTGGTCTGAAAGGAAAAACGACGAGTGCACGGCACGCAGAGCGG
This sequence comes from Phytophthora lateralis, assembly GCA_000500205.2. Taxonomy (NCBI): domain Eukaryota; phylum Oomycota; class Peronosporomycetes; order Peronosporales; family Peronosporaceae; genus Phytophthora; species Phytophthora lateralis. The sequence continues at coordinate 23,336 of AWVV02007878.1, read as the reverse complement.
GAGCCGAGTCCTCGTATCGCACCACAGCAGAAATGTTGCGCTCCGACGATCCCTGCGAGATGGCGAGCACGTTGATCTTCGCACGGCCCAACGCGCCGAAGAAGCGAGCACAGACACCTGGGGTCTGGTTCATCTGGTCACCCACCGCGGCAATGATACTGATCGGCGCGATGTACTCGGCCTTGTCAATGTGTCCGACGTGGATCTCCTTGAAGAACGTCTCGTTAATGACGTCCTTGGCCACTTCGGCGCAGTCCATGGGCACAGCAAAACAGATCGAGTGCTCCGAACTGGCCTGGGCAATCAGCACAACGTTCACCTTGACGCGGTCCAGCGCGCTGAATAGACGCGAAGACGTGCCGTGCACACCCACCATGCCGCTGCCTTCAATGTTAAACAGCGCCAGGTCGTCGACAGTGGAGAAGCCGCTCACAATGTTGCGCGCAGTGGGGGCGCCGTTCGACATGGAGCGCTTGAGCTCCACCTTGTTGCGGTGCGAGATCTTCGTGCCCGGATGCTCTGGCACAAACGTATTCCGGATGTAGATAGGAATGTCCTCGGCAATAGCCGGCGCCATGGTCTTCGGGTGGATGACCTTGGCGCCGAAGTAGGCGAGCTCCATGGCTTCTTGGTACGAGATCTCCGGCAGGATCTGAGACTCCGGCACACGGCGCGGGTCAGCACTCAGCACGCCGCTTACATCCGTCCAGATCGTCACGCTGCTGGCGTGAAGCACACGGCCGCAGATGGAGGCCGTGAAGTCACTACCGTCGCGCTTGAGCGTGGTCATGACGCCCTCCGCTGTGCTGCAGATGAATCCAGTGACGACGAGGTGCGTGAGTTCGTCTTCGTCCTCGCCGCTCTTGAGGATCTCCTGCATCTTCTGCGTGGACAGATCGTACTGCACCACCGGCCCGTGCTCGTTGTCGGGCTCGACCGTCAGGAAGTCCCTGGCGTCCACGAAGCGGAAGCGGTGCTTCTTGCCGTCCTGCTGCACGCGCTGGCTCAGCACGGCCGTGAGGATCTTGGCAGACCAGATCTCACCGTGACCCGATATGAACTCCACCACGTTCTCGTTGTAGGCCTGCATGATAGAGATGGAGCGCAGCAGCTCCGAGACGGACTGCAGGTCGCGCTCGATGGCCTCCTCGATGGGCGCGGCCACCTCGGCCGGCAGCAGCGTGCTCACCACATCGTGGTGCTTCTTGCGCAGTGTGGCCAGGATGCCGTCGCACTCAGCGGCGCGGCGCTGCTTGGCCAGCTCCAGCAGCGAGATGAGCAGGTCCGTGACCTTGGGTTTGCCGCCGATGGCCGAGACCACGACGGCCACGCGCGGGGCCTCCACCACCGACACGATATCCGCCACCTTGGCGAAGCAGTCGGCGCTGCCCACGGACGTGCCGCCGAACTTGTGCACCACGAACTTGTCTGCCATTGCGCTCACTTGTCACCTGCCGAGCTTTTCACGAAATGAATGGGAGGAGGTCACGTACGAGTGCGTGGACGGGCCACCGTGACGTATGCGCAAATACGGCGGGCCACAAGAAAAAGCGCGACGCGCCAATGTTGACCAGAGCAGCGCTTGCTTGCTCGTCGTTATGCAGGCTTGAAAGCAATGTTACTGTATACGTGTGGCAACTATGTTTATGGAGTTGGAGAATGTGGTGGCGCTGGTGGAGGAGGCGACGCGTCGGTCGGCCGCCTTGATGTGGGCGATCCGGGCGCTTGCGACTCCGGGAACCGAACGAGATATCTCCATCGGCTGGCGACGCGTAGCTCCAAGTAGCCGAGCCCTAGCACACACAGCACTGTCATGCAGGAGGCGGCGGCCAACCACTCGCCGAAGACGACCCAGCCGAGCAGCGCCACCTGCGCCAGAAACAAGGAGAGCCCCGTCCGGAAGAGGCCGTAGGCCATGATCCACTCGCGCTCGCACTTGCGCAGCCACCAGCCGTAGAAGGGCGAGACCACGTCCAGCTCCAAGGACGACAGCGCGTGCACCTCGCCCTCCAGCGTGTGCGTCACGAACCGCGTGAGCGCCAGCAGCAGCGCCATGCACGTCAGCATGCACATCAACATGACAATAAACTGCAGCAACAACCAACGTCAGTGGCTGCAATACATGTAGCAATTGGCCTCGTCACATATCGTCCCCCACCTCTAGACAGCAAACGGCACCGTACGCCACCATCATTGGCTGACTCGTGGCGTCTGCAATCTGCACCTCCACGATCGTGGACATGGTGAAGCCCGCCAGCAGCGCCGACATCTGTGAGACGGTCACGAGCTGCCGATGCCGCGCGTCGATGATGCGCTTCTCGTTCTCGAGCTTCACCACGCGCCGCTCGCGCTCCAAGTCGGCGCGCCGCCACTCGTATTCGCGCTGGATGGAGTCCTCGCGCCATTGCTTCTCCTGATCGCGGTGCAGAAGGTCCTCGTCTCGCCACTGCTTGGCGTTCTTGACGTCGTACGAGCCGAAGACGGCGTCCACCACGGCGCCCACCGCCGCCATGCTGAAAGCCTGGAAACGGGTCACTACATGGTCCCCCCGGTACTGTGTCTATCTATCGCACCATTGGATGAAAATGCGACCAATCCCAGACACGATGTGAAAGACGGTGCTGTAATCAGACTTGCCTTCAACTTGGTGACGACCATCCCAAAGGCAACTTGCCTTGCTTTCTGCTAGCACTGTCCGCCTCAACACGTCCTGCCACGTATATTGCCAATCGACTTCGGTGCGGCACGAGGCCTCGAACTCATTTTCTATTTTGTCGAATCTTGCCTCCTCGGATCCAGTGTATCATCCCGCGTCTTCTCGCCTTTCAAGTGATTGATTGACGTTCGGCCATGCAAATAAGGCGAACGCTTTATAAATTCCAATTGCTGCTTACTTTCACGCTTGTCTTCACGGCTCGAACGGCCGATCTCGAAAGCGGCGGCCCATCTTTTCTCTGTTTCCGTCGCTTCACGACTCGAACCACGAGAGACGAGAACACTGACAAAACCGGTAACCAGTATCAGGCGCCGACGTGTATGTGGCGCGGCATACAAACGCCAAGTAAAACAGCATCGACACCCGGGCCTGACCCAGACCCGCGTCCGAGAGAAGGGAGCAAGAGCTGCGGCCCCAGTCCAGTTCCGCGCTCGAGCCTCACAAGCGACCGATCGAGATCCTGATGGCCAAGAAGCGCCGCGCGTCCGCTTCCTCCGTCAAGACGGCGTCGCCCGCCGCTGCCGCCATGAGCTCCTCGCCCTTCCCGTACCCTTCGCCCAGCAGAGGGCGCCGCTTCCATCTGCCGCGCGTGCACACGCCGCGCTCGGGCGTGGCCGCCAGCACGCGCTCACAACTGAGCGTGTCGCAGCTGCCGGTGCTGTCGCCGCCGCTCAAGAAACGCGTGACATCTCGCCGCATCGCCAAAGCCGTCAAGCTGCAGCTGCCGGACATCGACGAGGAAGAAGACGCCGAGAATGATGGTGGGAAGACCAACTGCTGCGCGCACGGCAGCGAGACGGAGACGGAGGACGACGAGGAGAAGCTACAGCTCATCCGACCCGACCCGTACCTGCCAGAGGCCTATCAGCGCCGAGCGACCGTGTTGAAGTACGGAGGGAGCTTCTACGACGCCATGCTAACGAGAGTGAGGACGATATAGTAGATGTAGAGCTTGAATTGAATAAGAGACTTATAGTTTGTGTGTTGTTGACTGTAGGCGCGCGTCCACAACAACCACAGCGAATTCATTGCGCTACAGGCGCTGGAATTCGACAAGCAGTTCTACATCTGGACCCGAGCGGGCCGCGTCGGATGCGCCGGTAAGACGACGCTCACAGGCCCGTTCCCGAGCTTGGAGAAGGTCACACTCGAGTTCTGCACGTTGTTTGCGTCCAATACCAATTGCGAATGGGAGGAGCGCCATGCGTTGCGATACCAGGAAGGCAGCTACACGTGGATTGAGCTAGATTATTCGACTGGAACGCCGTACTCGGAGTCGCTTACGAGCGCGTTAGCAGACAATCAGGGCGAGATGGACAATGCAGACAGCTTCAGAGACTTCGACTTGGTGCCCACGTCGCCGCCGCCACTGCCGTCGTTGACTTCGTCCTCCAGTCGCAAACGTCGCCGAGCTGCCATGTGGACGACGTACTCCTCCGCTACTTCGACTACCACTGCAACGCCGACGACAAGCGTACGGCGAGGACTAAGCAACCAATTTGACTGGCTGTATGCCAACTCGGATGGCGACACCGCCAGTGGAAGTTGTTCCGAGACAATTACGTGTGCATGCGCCACCGCGCCCCCGTCGCGTTTACCAACCGAGGTGCAAGACTTCCTGACTCTTGTTGCTGATCATACCGAGCTGTCGTACGCGTACACAGTCACCGACGACCTGCTGGGTGACGCCATCATGAAGCTGCCACTTGGACGGTTGTCCAAGACAACCATCAAGCGGGTACGTAGATACTGATCTCATGCTTGGCTGCGTTCAACAACGGTGCGGACTTTAGTTGTTCTGACTCCTTTGCTGCTTTTCCACAGGGGTACGAAACGTTGGAGGAAATCTACGAAGCTCTGCGCAGCCGGCAGGTGTCTCGAGCGCGGTTGACGAACCTTAGCAGCCACTTCTACTCACTCATTCCGCATCACTCGCGTTTGGAAGTTATTGATACAATGGTGAAACTAGGCAAGAAGGTTCAGCTGATGGCTGAAGTTGGTGCTAGTGTGCGCGGAATGGCTCATGAGCCCGTGGCACGTCAGTGTGCGTCGAGAAATTATCTGGATGAGTGTTACGATTTGTTAGAGTGCGAGCTACAGCCTGTGAAGAGCTCGGATCCCGATTTTGCGCTAATTCAGACGTACATCCGCAACTCGAACTGCTGCGGGCGGAAGCAGGACCGGCTGCAGTTGCTGTCCGTCTTCCGTGTTGAGAAGCCCGAGCAGGAGACGCGCTTTGAGCCTTTCCGCAAATTTGCCAACCGACGGGTAAGGCCTTGGGAGTTGCTGTGCTGTTTTGCTTTGTTGTTTATGTTTGTGTCTGGACCCAGTGGCGCTAATAGCTGCTGTGCGGTTTGCTCCGTTGCCATAGATTCTGTGGCACGGCAGCCACTTGGCAAATTGGTTGGGCATCTTGTCGGAAGGGCTGCGAATTGCGCCGCCCGAGGTGGCGTCGAATGGGCGAACGTTTGGCAAGGGACTTTACTTCACAGACAAGGTGACGAAAGCGCAGGCGTATTGCCACTGCCGGCCTACGAATGGCCACAACCAGTGCGTATTTGCTCTGAGTGAAGTGGCTTTGGGCGAGAGCAAGGAGATGTTGAACTCGGATGACAACGCGAAGCAATTCGTACACACAGGGGCGGGTGGACGCGCCAAGGGGGCCTACTATCACAGTTGCAAGGGCGTTGGGTCATGCCGACCCGATTCGGCTGGGGAAGTTGTGGACATTCACGGTGCCATTTGGCCCGTAGGCAAACCAGTACAACCCGAAGAGCGGACGGGGCTGCACCACAGCGAATATATCATCTACAACTCGAGCCAAGCACGGATGCGCTATGTCGTTCTGGCCAGGAGCCCTTACTAACAGCAAACAAACACCACCCAACGAACGGATGCGTGTGCTTAGAAGCTCGGCCGTCGCCTTCTCCTGTGCGTCGGGTACGCAGACAAGGACATTTTGAGCTGCTGTCAGAGAGCACGGCGCCGCTGTGTAGTGCTGTTAAGTTGAAGTAAATACATGATTGTGCGTGTGCAAAGCTGACGAGTACCAAGCAAGAAGAAGGAAGAGCGTGTTGCTTGCCGCCATTATAGCAGGAAACACACACAGCACTAGACAGCAGCTTCTCGTCGTCCTTACTGCGACTTCTTGGCACGGGCAGTGATTGCATTCAGGCGCTCAACGAGCGGCGGGTGGCTGTAGTGGTAGGCGCTGTACAGCACATCCGGGTTCATGTTGGACAGGTTCTCGATCGCGAGCTTGGTGAGGCCTGACTTGAGAGCGGCATCGTGTCCAAGATCCACCGCGAACGCGTCGGCCTGAAACTCGTTCTTGCGCGTGTTCAAGGTGATCAGGAAGGACAGCACGTGCTCCACCGGCGCCCACATGGTCTGCGAAAAGAGCAGGAAGCCAATGATCACAGGCTTGGACGAGTCGCCAGCGAATCCGAAGCTCGCGAAGAGCTCGGCGTCGTTCATGCAGAGACCAAACACGTAGAAGGATGCCAGGATGTACGCCTGCTGGATCACAAAGCCCTGCGCCGTGTGCCACAGTTTCCAGTGTCCAAGCTCGTGACCCAGGATGGCGACGATCTCGTCGTGCGTGGCCTGCTCCAGGAGCGTATCAAACAGCACAATACGCTTGCTCTTGAAAAAGCCGAAGAAGTAGGCGTTGCTGTGGCTGGAGCGCTTGGAGCCGTCCGTGACGAAGAGCTTAGTTAACGGGAAATTAAGACTCGCAGCCAGCGCCTCGATGCGCGAGCGGAGCTCGCCCTCCTCCAGCGGCGTGAACTTGTTGAACAGCGGCATGATGAGCACCGGGTAAAGCGTCATCATGACGACAGAGAAGGCGAAGAGGAAGGCCCAGACGTACATGTAGAAGTACTCGCCTCCCCATCGGATGACGTAGATCAAAGCCGCCGTGACGGGGAATCCAATCACGATAAACAGCACGAAGCTCTTGATCTTATCCATGAAGAACAAGCCTAGCGTCTGCTTATTGAACCCATGGCGAGCTTCCACCACGAACGTCGAGTAGAGTCCGAAGGGGATGCCGACGAGCGTATCTCGCACCGTCGTGAGGGTCAGCAGCATCAAAGCTCTGTAGATCTCATTGTCGGCGTCCAGCCCCACAGCCACAAGCGCTTTGGCGCTCATCGTCCACATAAAAGGCAGGTAGCCCAGCAGCAACAAGGCCGTGCCTTCTAGCTGGTTGTAGGCTCCGCTCACGAAGCCGAACGTGCTCTTGTCAAGTCCGTAGGCGCGGCTCTTGTCGAACTTGGCCTGGGTCGCCGCCAGCAGCGTCGTCTGCGTCTTGTCGTCTGATTCCTGTTTTGACTCCTCCTCTTTTGACTCCTCCTCTTTCTTCGTCTTGACGATGTAGCTGCCGAGGCCCTCGATCGCCTCCTCCAGCGGTTTGGGGAACCGCTTGTCGTGCAGTTTGCGGTGCTGGCGGATGTCCAAATACGTCTCGAACAGGAAGACAACCGTCATAAACACCAGTGCACCCAGGAAGTACGGCACGGGGCTGGCACTGGGCCTCCAGCCAGCCTCCGTGAAGTACGGGGCTTGCCACCACGAGAGCGTCGAGTCCACCACCATCTTCTGACGTGGCGAATGACGAAATGGATCGTCAAAATTGGGTCGCCGCAAAACTTGAGTACACACAAAATATGTAAGATACATAAATGTATCCATGTTTTGCTTTGACCAATCAACTTTTTGACCAGCAAAAACGAATCAGGAAAGGCAAATTACTCACGAACAGCTCCATGACGGCACAGTGGCGCGTGTTGCCGCTGGTTTGCGCGGTCCCCAGCGACGATGGCGCGACGCTGAAGGTCTCATCTGATGCGCGAGATGCTCTGCTTTCGATGCATACCCAGAACATCGGCGTCCTGGGTGTATTCGGCCCTCCAGTGACTGGAAAGCGCCTGCTGCTCAATACCCTGCTGCAGCCTCAAGATGTGAACCTTTCCGCTGCTAGAAGAAACGACGTGCTCCTGTGGCTGTGGTTGCCTCAAGAAGAAAAGCTAAAGGATGGTAGCAAGGCTCGTGTTGTTCTGGTCGCTGGGGAAGCTCTGCAGACTAAGAACGACCAGAACACAGAGAACCACAAGCTGGCGCTGCTACTGCTGCTCTCTTCCGCGCTACTGTACAACGCAGACGGAGAAATTAATGCTAGAGCTATGGACAGGCTGCAGTGGCTGGAGAAGGTGGCTCAAGTACTGAGGGTCAAGGGCATGCAGGATGAAGAGGCCGTCGGTGAGAGACCTTCGGCGTGGCTCTGTTATTCTGCCTTGTAGTGACGCTAACAGCTGATTATCTTTATGTTGTGTTGGTGCAGCTGATGAGTTCCATGTGCATGCGCCAAAGTTCATCTGGTTGGCGAGGAACTTCAAGGTCAAGTGGCTCAAAGATACGGAAGGACAGAAGTTGACGCCCATGGAGTATTTTGAGCAGTGTCTAGCGCCGGAGGGAGGCTACGGGGATGCTGCTACCAAGAGGAACATGATGCGGATGTACTTGGAGTCGTACTTTCCGGTCAGGGATTGTGTGGCGCTGAGCCGTGCGGTGGAAGGCAACGGAACGGAGATTGTATCACCTGGGACGGCTCGGAGCGAACTGCGCACACAGTTTGTCGAGGCTGTGGACGAGATTTATGCACACTATTTGTCGGACAAGGCTCAGCGGCTTCCGGCGAAGGAATTAATGGGACACGAGCTGCGCTCCGAGCAGTTTGTAGCAGTCCTTGAGGCATACGTGGACATGACGAATGCCGGTCAGCTGCCGACGATGCAGAAGGCGTCGAATGCACTGTTGGAGCAAGAGATTGCAGAAGCCTTTGAACTAGCGAAGCAAACGTACACAGCAGGAATGCAAGTGGCGAAGAGTTCCGGTCAAGAAGGTGACATGAATGGCACTGATGAGGAAGTGCCTAACGCGCGGTGTCTACAGTTGGCTCATTTTCGTGGAGTTCAGGCGGCCATGGCCCATATCCGTGAGGTGTGTTCACACCTCCCGGAGAGACTGCAGAAAACGCTGTTCAAGGACAACTTGGAAAGTTGGAAAGCGCAGGTAAAGCGTGACTTCCAAGAAACTTTGGAGCGTAACACCACGCTGTCAGCAGAAAATTGCTCCAAAATCATCGAGCGAGTTCTTCCACAGAACCTCGAGGCTGTGGCCACTGAACTCGGTGAACGACCACGAGAAGACTTTTCCGATGGTCTGATTCGACTGTTGACGCAGTACAAGTCAGACTTGCGGAGCGCACTAGATGAGTACGCACAGCAAGGCAGCGGACCAGCTATAGACACTTGTCTAGAGGAGGCTCTGCTGCAGTCTGTACGCGCATCCATTCAAAAGTGGGGCACGATGGTGATCCACCAGTACCAGAATCACATGCGGGGTTGGCAGGAGGAGAAAGAGCAACTTGACAAAGCGTATGGTCTCACCAAGGTACAAGACATTGACACAGCCACTTCCGCAAATGAACAGAAGCGGTCTTATGAGCAGCAGTTGATGCAGGCTACGGAGCAGCTCTCTGAACTGCGTCGTGTGCTCCACAGCGAACTCAACAGCAAAAAGAGTGAGCTGGAACGCCTGTCTACAGAGATCACAACAATGAACTTGAAGCATGAAGTGCGGGTGAAAAACGCGGAGAGCGACCTTGCTTGGGCTCGCAGTCGGACGGAAGAGCTGGAAAAGACTATTGCAATGGATCGCCAACGCAAGGAGCAGATCTCGGTTGCCGCCGCGCAAGTTTTAGAAAAGCAGCGCAGCTTTCACAAGGAAGAGCGCTCATTACTTGTACAGCAGAAGGAGTTGATGGGGCAGATTGTCCAGTTGGAACGTGAAATTGTGCGAAAGAAGACAAAACACACGCAGAAGGTGTTTGCACTGAAAAAGGAGCAAGCCAAGAAGCTGGGTAGTATGCAGACCGAGCAGGCCAAGTTTGAGCGGCAGTTAAAGTCTCAGGCAAAGAAGGACCTGACCTCGCTCAAGCTCGCGCACGAAAAGGAGAAGAAAGTCATTCTGGCGGAAAACACTGCTCTGGACAAAGAGCTCGCAGATATTCAGGAGAAGCTGGCGGTATTTGCAGCTCAAGAGGAGGAGGCTAGAGCCTCCACCGCTGCTAGTCGCGACTTTTTCAAATCGATGCCCATGATATCGCTTCCATTAATGCAAGCCCCCGCTCCTGCTGCGGGTGAACATCAGCCAGCGAGGCGCTCAGCTAAAGTCACGACGCCGACAATTCCTGTCCGATTCGGTTCCGCAGATGACACCTCCACTAGCTCTGCAAGCCCGACCGCTCGTACGGACGTCCCGCAGAGTAACGATATGTGCAGACAATCCTGAAGAACCAAGCGCCAGCATCAACAGTGAGCTAGCGCGCAGCACGAAAAGGAACTGAGTGCTGTTTGCCAACGCGTTTTACACCGAAATAGCGCTCAATGCGGTTGCATTTTTTTGCTGTCGTTTTGAGCACTTTGCTTGCTCGAGGGCGTTCTCTGCGTGCACCATTTGCCAGTTTGATTTAGAGAAAAGTCTGTGCATGCGTCAAGAATGCCTGAGGCCAGCTCCTCGGCTGTTGCATGCTTGGTCGTGACGACATCGGGACGCATACTCTTGCTGTGGGATCAAGATGACACACTGCCCTTCCGGTACCCGCAACTTGCGATGCTGCTTGCCAGCCTTTTCCATTTCGCACAGGCACAATCGTTTGGCCACCTTGAGCTGCAAAGTGGCTTCACTGTGTTGGTCTCTTCAGATGTGGAAGCGCAGATCTCGGTTGGTGTCATTTGTGCTACACCGCCAGCATCAGGGGGTAACCACAGTGAATTCTCAGCAGAAGTTGCGCCGCTGCAGTTGGGACGATTCAAGAGTTTGCTTATCCTGCAAGGGTTCGTGCGGTGCTATCGTGGTGACATCGAGCGTTTAGCGGTGGAGAGTGTCGCGCAAGCCAGACTGATGGCTGAAGAGTATACGCTCACAAGCGCTCTGGGTGGGTTTCAAGATGACTGCGAAGGCACCCTGGACGAATTCGTCGCCTTCCAAAGCGGTTTTGTTACCCCTGTGATGGAAATTACCGCTCGAGGCATCCTGAACTCGATCATATCGTGGAGTCACGACAGCGCAGCTTTCTTGATGCAGAACTCGTCGGCTATTCGAATGGTGCGGGGTTTTCTCATGAATACTGAGACCGGAGATGTAGTATATTCGACACAGCCAGCTTCGAACGCCGACTTCTTCGGACACGACCTAGCATCTCGGAGACTGCATCATCTCCACAAAAGCGCAAGGGTCCAGCAGCTAATAAATCATGTCGCGAAAGCTCTGCACGAAAGCGCTCCCGTCTTGACCCGCGTCACCCAGGACAACAATTCCGCCGACACCGCAGTCATTGTGAGATTCAATCACCAGTCGGGTAGAGATCTGGTCGAACTCTATGTAGCTCTTCGTGTGTTACCTGTGAGTCGAACTTGGTGTACCTTTGCACTGTCTCCGTGTACTTGTCCCCGAACTAATACGTGTTCATGGTTGCTGTGGTATTGTCAATGTGAGCGAAGACAGGGGTGTTCTCGTCTGGTGTCGTCTTCTATGGTGACAACGAGCTGTTTCGAGGCCGACAAAGCGAATTGCTCTCTTCAGGGAAACTCCACCAGGCTTTGGCAATCCACCCAAGCGGTCAACGAATGCTGAACGTTCTTCAAGACCCGTCGGTAGATATGGACCTGCATATCGGCTCCGACGGTGCACCGGAAGAAGTCTGGAGAGCGATGGCTATACTGGTGCAGCCGTTAATGGTCACGTGGCCGGCCTCTACAAGTGCTGCTGTAAAATATCACTGTGCAGGCACGCACAGTCATGACGAATCCATGGATTCGAAACCACACTCGAAGCTAAGCACGCTGCCAAGATTACCGCAATATACGCAATAAACCAGGTTAGAAACCCAATTAAACTCCCATTGAGAGCAAACCTGCAGAACAAGGTTTACGAGTTAGTACTTAGAAGCACGAAATGCAACATGGTGGCCCTTCGTCGATGACACTTCTTGCATCCTAGGCGATATACATGCGCTTTGCCAATATCTGGTCGCGAATCCTTTGTGTGAAACAAGAGCTGTCGCTCGGAATCGAGGTCTCGCGAAGCACTTTTCGCCCACCTTCCACTTCTTCACAAAGTAAACGCGTGACATCAATAACAACACGGACAGCGCCTGTGTATGCAAGTACAACGAGGTCAGTCATGTGAATCGATCAGGTTTTGGCCTTCCGAACTGCGCGCCGTACTTGTTACGAATGCTGCCTGCCACGAGCCTCGCTCTGACAGCTTGGGGGCCTCCAGAGCCACTGGGATGGCCAGATCGCGGCAGGCCTTCAGCACCAACTCTCTGGTGCTGCCTTCCAAAACTCCCTCACCCGCGGTGAACAGCGTATCATTTTTCACTATAAGCACCAGAAACAAGTAGATTAGGACTCGCAACATTTCGTCTCCCTTTCAGATGCATACCAACAAAGAAGTTGGTGATGAGCCCTTCCAGCAGCAACCTGTCGCCTTTAGGCCCGCTTTTACTCAGCAGCACCTCGTGGATCGCCTCGCCTCGAGTCTCCACCAACTGAGCCACGTGCTTCTCTATGGGTTCGCGGTTTTGGATCCACTGCGTGTGTTTGCACTTGGCATTGTCGCGACCTTCTCCATACACCAACACAGTGGATGCCAGGCACTTGGGCTGCGGCATCGGACAGATATGCACCGCGATCCCGTAGTCCGCAGTGTCCGGCAACGGGTACCAGAGCACGGACAGCATTCCGTCCACCGCAGTCTCCATGGACGTCCACTTTGTCAACACAGTGGCCGTCAATGAATCTGTAGCCATCTCCAACATATCCAACTTTACTTTGTCGAAGCTGGTGTCCACCATGACGAGACCAGTTGACAGTCGTTGCAAGTGGAAGGACCATTCTACCAGCTTCTTGGTGAACACTTCCTCCGACGCGTTCGCTCTCGCGCACGTGTACACCCCCGCAGGTCGCGACTGCAGGAACATCTTGGCAGAAGGGAATTCCCCACACTCACGCACAACAACCGCCTTCAACTGCTCTGCATCCGCCACTACAGCGCCTTGAATCTCCGCCACGAGCGCCATCATCCACCTCGTATGCAAATCAACTTGAAGAGTGTACACTATATATTGTCTTACATACGATTGTTCCCTGTCTAAACAGATCTGCACGCCTGGCCCCACAATTCCTGCAGTAGTGAACGGACCACCAGGATCATGCTGCGTCGCTCTTCCCACGCGCTCCTGACCTCTGCGGCGCGCGCCTGCACCCCTCGCGCGGCTGCGGCCGTGGCCAACACGATGCGCCTGCAGAGCGCACGCTTCTCGACCATCTACGACCACCAGACGCCGTTCGAGGTGCGTCTCCAGCAGCGAAATGTCTAAAGCTTACGCTAATTCACTTTTTTTACGCTAATTCGCCGCGAGGTAGGATGTGAACCGCCACCGCAGCGACGCCGAGCAGCGAATCGCCAAGGTGCCGATCGTGGAGGTGGCCAACAGTGTGGCAGTGTGCGACGGCGGCGGCGGTGCGCTGGGCCACCCTGTGGAGTACATCCAGCTGGACACGCGCAAGCACAACACTCCGCAGACCTGCAAGTACTGCGGCGTGCGGTACAAGATGAAGGAGGGCTACCACGCCGGCCACTAAGGCTGCAATTGGCAGCTTGAGTCCTTTGAGTTGGGGGCTTTGACAGGAGCTTAGCTGTTGAGGACCGCTCGCTGATGGACAGCCGAAAGGAGCGACACAATCAAGTAAATACAACAAAGATGAAGGAGACAAATGAGGGCGTCGTTGCTGTTGTTGGAGATTCTGGTGGTGCAGACTTGCAATTGTACCACCGAAATGTGATGACTTCTGGTTTTGACTGTACTCAGTTTGAAGCATGCATGGCAGTTTTCATAGATATTACCGCGATCAAAACGACAGCGAGGTCAATAGCGTATCGTCGGAGATGTCCAACGTGTCCATGTGGCGCACGATGGCGCGGTAACGGAACTCGCCTTCTCGGCGCATCTGCCCGTGCTCCATGTTGTCCAAATGGTCCTTCACGAGGGTCAGCAACCCCACCAGGTAGTTGCGCGTCACCTCAGGCGTCTGCATTTCAAAAAAGTACAAATACTGCACGAAACAAAACATCAGAGAGTGAGTGTCGGCCAGGCAAGCAATACATCCAGCCATGGCAACTTACGGCCTCTAGAATCTCCAGGAAAAGGGGGACTTGGTTTGACGTTGTGTCCTTAATCGCATCTGCAATGCGTAGCGATCGCTGAAGGCATTCCCGAACGCGTTTGCCATCTTGTTGAGACGGATGCTGGAAAAAGGCATAGAAGCAGCAAGAGCGATGAGTAAAATCGGCACACTGATATCAGCGCTTCACGCTTCAACGCCACTCACCCAAAAGAGATGCGCACAGTTCAACACCATCAAAGCTTGTTCGCTCTTCTTGAGAAGTCGAGCGGCGTATTGTGTGGTCTTGGTAGCGAGAACCTCATAGTTGGCGCTCGAAAGGTTGCGGGTGGAACGCAGTGACGACACCATCAGTTCTAGTGCACGCCACTGCTCACGTGCAAGCGTAATTTGGTCCTCGTACACAATGAAGGCTTGCGAGATGAACTCATACGCAACTGCCTCAAATGCACAGCCATCGGCTACCATTGCACACTGAAGGAACAAGTGGACGCACGAAACACACAGCGCATCCTGCTTGGAAGCCAATGCGGTCACCATTTCATGAACGAATTGCAGGACTTCACGCGGAGTTGTAACAAACGTCTTGGAATTCCCCACTGAGGCATCACTCTCTGACTCCGCCTTGGTCTCTTGGCCCTGAGTTTGAGTCTTCTCCTGAGTGTGGGCTGCTAGGTCCCTAGCGAGAGCCAGCGACTGGTAGATTAACGGTACAAGCGTGAACCGAATACGAAAGACTCCACTCTGCAGAAATGCGCGTCGTGCCACAGAAAACACGCGAAATTTGACGTCAAGGTCATCGTTGGCCACCAAGTGCACGACCTTTGCCAGCGTTTGCTGCTCAGCTTCAAAAATCTCAGCACTCTTATTTTTTCCCGTCTCCGCTGTGGTTGTTGGGGGCGGCGATTGCAACTCATTGGGGTCGTCTCGTACCAGTGGCGAAAGCACCTGCAGTAAAAAATCCATTTGTTGTTCGTTGTGCACACGCTCGTGCCGCGCAAGTAGCACACGAATCCACGCTAGTGCCACATCCTTCCACGCGCCTTGCCATGGCATCAGAGCAAGCACTTCACGCAACGCTGGGACCTGCATCAGATCCTGGATGGAGAGTGCTCTCAGAAGCGTCAGCGCAAGAGACTCCAGCTGTGAAACCACAAGCTGCCGCACTTGCTTATCCTTGTCAACACGCCACGCTGTTCGCTCTCGAAGAAATTCTAAGCATCCTGAAACTATTTGCTGTAGCGCTTCCGTGGTGTCTGAGTTTTTGGACTTGCTGGTACCCAGCCACGTGAGAGCGAACGCAGCAAACGTCACGAAAAGGGGCAATACAGACGACAGGTGTGCGTCACCACCACCTTGGCTTGGACTTTCTCCACTTCCAACAACATACCGCGACGAGCGTAACAGCAACTTGGAAGCTGTAGCCATCACCTGTTTGAACACCTTAAACCCCTCTTGATGTTCCTGCTCAAGCTTGGTCCGACCATCCACCTCCGCTTCATCTTGTCCTGTGTTGGTCACACTAGCCTGCGTTTCTCGGAATTTGGTAAGGCGCTCAAGAAGCGCTGTTAGGATCAACGCGACGTCGACTTTTTCCTGTAGTTTCTCCATTGCCTCTAGTAGTTTCTCAAGGTTCTGCAGGTGGAACTCATCCGGGAAAACCTGAATGATGCAGTCCAGCAGGTACTGCTGCGCCATAGAATCTTTACATGCAAGTACAACGTCGTCCAGTAGTCTAGGCAGCACCTGCTCAGCGTACACACTACGCGTGACTCCCTCCATCTGACTAAGCCGCACAAGACTCGTCCCGACTAGCAGTCGCAGCTCCATCCGCTCCTTCTCTCGAACAGCCAGGGGCCGGGATCCGCCAATCTTTTGGTGCTGCAGTCGAATCCAAAGCTGGTTTGTCTCCCGTAAATTCTGCAGCAAGAAATTGATGGCGTCGATGACGGTGCCACCGCCCGTTTGCTCGTACACTGATCCTGTGTCCGGGAGCTTGTCACGAACACTAAGAGACAAATAGTGCCTCAAAAAGAGTCCACGCAGCGGATACTGCACTCCTTTGGTCATCTCCACCAGGTCCGTCAACACGTCACGAGATGGCGCCTCCCTCGACTTGATGTACACCGAGCCCACCGTCACCAGCAAGTAGCTGCACCACAAACAGTAATAAAGTTAGTAGTACTATACTAGATTTAGTACCGAGTACTACTAGTATGTGGCTCGTACAGTCTCGGCAGCACGTTACCGCTGCTCTGGACCCGCTCGTACAGCACGCGCATGGAGGCGCCCGCCTGCTGCTGTTCGTCCACGTAGCTCTCAAAGTGGCGCAGCTCGTCCAGCACCTGCATATCTAGGGAAGTTGTAAAATAGTAGTTAGTGCACAGCCTGCTGTGTATTGACTAATATGAAAGTGAAGCCATTACAGAGCTGGTAGTAGTTCTTGGGGGACAGCAGACTCGTGCGCAGCTCGCGCAGCACCTCGGCCGCGTGCTTGAGCACCGCCGGCTGGTCCCCAGCGTCCACGGCCCGTTGCATGCGGAAACCCTGGTCGCGCACGGTCTGCAGCGCCTCGCGCAGCAGGTCCTCTTCGCCCTGCTCATCCAGCACGAAGCCCCCAAGCGCCATCTCGATGAAAGATTCTTTAAGTGAAATATCAATTCGATTCACATTTCATAATTTAGAATCAAGGACGATTTCCTAAATCCTACATGCGTTTCCCCAAAGTTAGAGCGTGTTTTTAGCGCTGCTGATTTATATGAGCAAAAAAATTAGAGCGCAGCCGACAGGACGGGTTCGAAAAAGTATTCGATAAATAAATCCTCGCGAAAGCTATGGGGCGTCTAATGCTGTCGCTAGGAGGGGATCGAGTGGTTGGTACGCGTCGACGGCGTCTTCTTCCAGGCTCTGTTGGGGCTGGTTGCTATGACTCCGCGGGGATGACTTCGCTTGCATCGGTCTAGATCTTGGGGGCGAAGACCTTGACCATGCGGCTGCGCAGGGCGGCGAGCACCACGACCTCCTCGCGCTGGCGTACGCGGTGCAGCTCCTTGGTGAGGGCGGCGATCACGCGCTGAATCCTGCTGTGCGAGGCCTGGTGCATGTACAGCATGCCTCGGATGTGCGCCAGCAGCTCGAGCTCCTCGTGGCGCTCCTCCTCGAGTTCCTCGAGCTCCTGTTCGCGGGCGGCCAGGCTGCCGTCGTCATGTGAGGGCGGCAGCACGCGCAGCGCGTCGATCTCGAGCTGCATCTTGGCCATGAGCTCCTCGATCTCCTGTAGGCGCGCCGAGGACTCGCTCACGTCGTCCTCGGACGTGAGCACGGCGTGCTTCTCGGCCGCGACCTCTTCGCGAAGCCGCGCGAGCTGTGTGCGCAGGGCGCGCGAGTACATCGTCAGCTTGCGGGCGGCCTTCTCCAGCTGCGCCATGGGCGAGAGGCGCAGACTGTTGCTCTTGGATGGCGCAGACATGGCTCGGGTGGGCTGAATGATTTGTTTGTTGTGTTGGGGGCTGATTGAATAATGGGACGTCCCGAGCGTGTCATGGGACGCGATGTGATGTGGCGACGAACAGCTGCACCCGCTCGCTGAACATGAACCTGGGCGGGGTGACCCTTCGTTACCCGAACACAGAAACCGCGATTGCAGGGTTTCATAATTTGGGAACGAGCAAACAAAAAGTGCGAGTGTCGAGTCTTTCCTGTGCGAATGAGGGCCTGTATTTAATAGCTGAGCTCTTTCAACGGTTGTGGTTCCCTTGTCAGCAACAACGTTGCGGCGGTGCGCCGTCCGCGGAAGGCGGCGGCAACGGCCGAATCAGCCCCGGGAAGTTGCTGCCCGGGCGGATCGGAGCTGCCTGTAAGTCACTCATGACCGGGCCTCTTGTTCCACTTTGGAATGAATGATAGAGCGCCAGCAAAAACATATATCGCTTGTCAAACCGAGACAGCTGCAGCATCAAGCTCCTGACTGTCCGCAGCACCGATGGTGGCGGGCATATCCACCAGGCGGGCTTCTTCACGGCGATGATTTATGACCGATTTCTGCTAGGTGGGGTGCCATGCGAGCACAGCTGGCACCGGGGACGCGCTTGAGGGGCATTACAGATCCACGCGCAATGACGCTTTCCGGCCGCAGTTGGAGGTGGCGATCGCTCAGTTTGCATCAACGGCCTTGCGGTGGTCAGACGTAAATGAGCCTGCGGCCGAAACTTCAGTCGGCACGACACCAGGAAAAGCCCCGCGGTCCGAATACATGTAGTTATCTTCCAGCACGGCTCGAGCTCGAGCTCGAGCTCTGCAACTTGCATTGCAGTCTGCAAAGGGGCAACCGCCCAGGATCACTGGATGTGCAGGGCAACGTAAGAAACAGTTTTTACAGATCCTAAATCTGATGTGCTAGATCCGCAACCCGCACAATCTGGAAGCCAGATTTGTAGAACGTGTCCCAACGGACTCGGTACCACGGAAGGCTCTATGAAAACCCAGCAGCACATGTGCCAGTACATGTGTACATGGCAAGAGCTCATTGCCAATGAGATATTGGCAACCGCATTCGTCTCGACAATGGGTCGTGGTGGCCTTTGTGATGGGCCTGCATACATGTAGCACACAGGAGAAGCGGCGCCCTTTGCGTCTTGGCGGCTTTCACCAGCGCGACTGGCATTATGACGACCCCTGGACAGCGTCGTGCGAAACCAGAAGTTGGAGAGTTATTTTCAATCAACGAGCGAGCGTATGTTGTGTTGCACGCAGGACGACGACACCATCGGGCGATGGCGAGGCAGAGAGAAGCGAGGAAGACCCGCTGCGATGGGATTGCTGCTGCGGCGGCAACAGGAGGCAACAGTGTTGCCTCCTGTTGACTTGAGATCAAGGACGACGACAGCATGTATCAAGCCATCACGGCGAGACTCATCGGACTGGATCAGCGGGCGTGCGGCGGTTTCACATCAAATTAAATTTAGAACAGCAAACTCAAACTTTGAAACGGCCAGAATCTGCGGCACCGGCACACGGCGTTTGAGCAACACCCGAACTACCCTCTTAATGACGCGAAGAACGCTGATCCTTGCCATTTTAGTCTGCTGGATCGATTTGCCGAAAGGGCTCATTTGTGGAGGGATTGACACTACATATACTGGTACATGTATTGCCGTTCATCTTGCATCTTTTGGTGTACCGTAAGCGATGCCCACAACATGCAAATGGAATTGCACGTCCAAGTGTTGATCGTCTATTGATTCCATAGTAAGTTAAATCTATCGCTTACAGCCACTTCCACTCCGGGCTCTCGCGCGTGATGCCGTCCACGAAGTCATCGAACGACTTGCCCGCAGCCTTACACAACTTGCTCAGCTTGCGGATCTGCTGCTTGCTAAGCGGGCGTAGCGTCTTGGGGTTCGTGAGCTTGGTGCGCTTCATGGAGCTGTTGACGTTGCTGCCCACCTTCTTCTCCTCCTCGGGCTCCTCATCGACCACCTTGCGGCCACCGCCGGCGCGGTACTCCTTCTCCTGTGCCTCACCGATGATGGTCAGGCGACCAGACTCCACCAGCCACTTCTCCGTGCACAGCGAGTTGTAGAACTCTTCACTGTGGGAAATCATGATGACACCACCAGCGTACTGACGGATGCCGTCGGCCAGAGCGCCAAGTGCGGCGCGGTCCAGGTAGTTCGTCGGCTCATCCAACACCAGCAGGTGCGGACGGTTCCACATCGCAGCAGCGATGACAAGCTTCACCTTCTGACCACCCGACAGGCCGCGGATCTTGCCGTGCGTGCCGAACTCAGCTGGCAGGGCGAAGTCGTCGAGGTGACGCTGGATCTCCTTGGTCGTAAGCGGGCGGAGGTCAAGGCCGCCAGCCAAAGTCGCCTGACGGATGTCTTCAGCCTCGGCAAGAGCACCCAGACCCATTTCCTGCAGCTGCTCCAGGGTGTAGCGCTTGTTGTGCTTCTCGTTCAGACCCACAATCTTACACTCGTACTCGAGTGTGCCACGCTTGCCCTTGGTACGGGACACGATCTTCTCAACCTGGCCTTGCTTCTTGCCCACGAGGTTCTTCTCCTCCTCTGACTGCTTCAGGTTCACGTGGTCGCCAAGCTCGCGATCAACGCCGTTCTCACCGCCGAAACGCCACTGGAAGTACTCCACAGGGCTGCTCTCAAGGTGCTTCTCAACGTGGTGGAATGAGTGCTGCGCCACGTACGCCAAACGCACAGCGTGGTGCTTCCAGAAGCTGCCCGTGTCGGGAGACGTCTCCTGCACCAGCATCTTGATCAGCGTCGACTTGCCGGCACCGTTGACACCAATCACAGCCACGCGCGAGGCCAGACACAGCTTCACTGAAACATCAGCGAGCTGAGGCTTGGAGGCACCCGGGTAGGTGAAAGTGGCGTTATCCAGCGTCAAGATACGGCGCGTCATGGAGTTGATGCCTTCCAGACGGCCAGGCTCAGGCAGGTTGAAAACCATGTCCGACGATTTCAGCTCGTAGTAGTGCTTTGCCTCCGGGTGGATGTCCACGAACTCGGACAGCGTCATCGGGTACAGCACCAGCTTCTTCGACTCGTAGTGGAAAATATCCGTGCACACATTGTCCAGGAATCCGGTGTCGTGAGAAACCAACAGCACCGTCATCGTCTCGAGCGAGTTCAGGTAGTCCACCAACCACTGCACAGCGTGCACGTCCAGGTGATTCGTCGGCTCATCCAGCAGTAGAACATCGGCGTTGTACAGCATCGCACGAGCCAGCGCCAGCTTCATGCGCCAACCACCGGAGAGCGCATCGATCTCGCCGTCCAGCATCTTCTGCGTGAAACCAATTTCAGTCAGAGTCTTCGCAACAGACTCTGGGGTCTGGTGCGAAAGCTCCGGAGCCTTGCACATGGACTCGAGCAAACTTCCCTGACTCTCGACAATGTCCTCATGCTGCACGTACACGGAGCGCAGGGTTTCTGGGAGGCCCTCAATGGCACCAGTAGCCAGGTTACGCATAAGCGTGGTCTTACCCACACCGTTCTTGCCGATCAGACCGTAGCGGTGGCCGCGAGTGAGACGCAGGCGCGCGTTGCGCAGCAAAATCTTACCACCGTAAGCAAGAGAGAAGTCGAGGTCGCACACATCGTTCGGGTCTGTGGACTTCTCGCGCTCCTCACCCAGACCGCCGCCAGCAGCACGCAGGGCCTCGCAAATGTGCTCGGCATCCTTGTCGTGCATGTGCGGCTTCAGGTAATCCATCACGATGGTGCGCCACTCCGATCCACGGTTCTGGGTAGCCAGCTCCGTGCACACATCAGTAACGTACTCCAGCGTGAAGTCGTTCAGGCCAGGGTGCGTCGGGCGGTCAAGCGTGTCGGTGAACGCAGTCAAAATGTTGTTCTCCAGCTTCTTGCGAATCTCGATGGGGTCCTCCTCCATTGCCTCTCCGTCACCGGCAGCGTGCACAAGGTGAGCACGAGCTTCTTTGGCGGCTTCGACGACCTCCTCGTCAATCAAGCGATCGATCGCCGTATCGAGCTGCGGCAGCAGCAGCGGCACGAACTGCATCACGTCCGACGGACGGACCACAAGACGGCACATGCTGTCAATAATCTTCGACGCCTTGCGCTTAAGCGACGAACTGTGGATGCTCGTATCACGCAGCGCCTTGTGCAGCAGCGGCGCAATCAGGGACAGCGTCGGTGCGTCCACGTTCGCCACAAAGGTAGTCGCCAGCAGGCTGTCGATGGCCTTCATGGTCTCCTCCGGGCGAGCAATGACACCCACAAGTGTGGGCACAAGCGGCACAACGTCGTCGTTGTTGATCTTGGAGCACACGGCAATCAGGGCGTCAATAGACGCAGCCTGGACCTGCTTCTTAGTGTCCCAAACGTAGTCGGTGACGATGGGCATGATCTCCGGCAACCAGCCAGACACCTCCTCACTGGCGGCCTCGCTTAGCGCCTTCAACAAGTTGAGGCCAGCAACCTTGCTCTGCCAGTTACGCAACTCCAGTGCCTTGTAGATCTGCTTAAGAACTGAGTGGATAGCGAGCGGGTTCACCTCCTGCGCAATCGTCTTGGCCAGAGTAGCCGCGGCGTTCTTGACAACGTGCTCCGAGTCGGCGTGGCGCTGCATAATGTTCGTCAGCTGCTCCACCATGACGGGCTCCATCACCGACGACAGCTCCTCACTCTTGCACATGGCAATTAGAGCCAGGAGGGATCCTTCACGGGCAGTGGTTGGCTTGGCCACCAGAAACTTCTTCAGCTCGTCGAGAACATGGATGCCAGCAGTGCTGGCGGGGCCGAGGACCTCCACGGCCGCCGCAATGTCAGCGGCAGCGGCGTGGCGCTCGCCCTTGGAGGAGAAGGCGGCGACGAGACGAGACAGAACGGCGTCCAGCTGCGCCGTGACGGCGTCCGCGTCCTCGAGCGCACGCAGCGCCTCACGCTGTTCCTCAGACGCGAGCTCGCGGAACTCGTCACTCTCGTCGGACGAGGACGCGGACGTCTCGGAGGGCGGGGGCGACGGCTTGTGGTGCACGGGCGGCATGGCCACGTTGAGGGTGGGGGTCTTCGGCGCCACGAACTGGAGCGACGACGGCGTGTGGTTCTCCTGCTCCAACACGGAAGGCTTGTTCTGCGTCATGGCGGCCGTCAGCATGGCGTCGGCCGCGGCCTTACGCGCGCGCTGTCCCTTGCCCATGGTGATCTGCAATAAATGTGTGAGAGGAGTGCGAGGATCGAGTGGGCTTGGGCGCCAATGCGGGAATGAGACACAGCGCTGGCGACGGGTTCGCAAGTCTTGCACAGCCAGCCAAATCCACTGAATCTGAAGTTGGCCGTTTCATAACGGCCTGTCGACGTCACTCGTTTGACATTATTGACGGAACTTGATCAAGCGAAATGCAATAAATGCCAATACTGGAGTATAATAGACGAAGTGATTCGATAGTTATAGTGCACTCGTTGCTATACACTCCTGTTGTGGCAGCCGACCCTTCGCGACATAGCGACGTTTTTTAACAAACCGCCGTCAGCCAATCGCTGGCGCTCGCGTCGCTGTGGGTGCACAACGCAATTCTGGCCGGTTTTCGAGGACCGGTCACCCACTCACTTACAGTTTAGGAATTGGGGCACGCCAGCGAAGCGCTGGCCACGATGTATGCGAGGTTAAAGAAGTAGCTCTGCGTCGAGCGAATCATGGCAAAGTCTTCATGTGGCTGCCTGGGAGCGAATACAGCAACATTTGGGGCGTTTCTAGTAATTTGAGTTTGGTAGAGTTTTACCTAGCGGAGAAAAATACAGAAATAAAGCTGAGCATGTGGCGTTCCCCTCGCAAGGAGGGGCACAGAAATTGGTTGAAGCCGCATTTAGTAAACCAAC
>KV723676.1:0-20770 GCA_000500205.2 Phytophthora lateralis | reverse complement strand
CACGGGTCTCGCCATCTACCTCAAGGAGCTCCCCAACGGCGACTCGTTCTCGCAGGAGCTTGGTCACCCGAACAAGGACAGCTTCAAGTACACGGACTTCGCCACTGCTTTCGCTGCCGCTGGACACACGTGGACCACTGAGCTTTGTAGTGCGACGTTCCCCGGATCGGACATGACGAACGGTGCTGCGTTTGGCGACCCGTGCTGCACGTGGAAGAAGGGCGGCACCCTGGACTTCACGGTGGCAGCTTTCACGACAACCCCAGCAAGGCAACCGTGTGCGCGTCCGCTGGTACCAGTTCCATATCTTCGACCGCTACAAGCGGATCGGCTGAGACGGGAACCCCAACGACCGAGGCTCCAGTAACGAGCACCCCCGGAACTCTAGGTCCCGTCACCAATCCTCCGGTCGCTTCCGAGTCGGCATCGGGAGATTCCGATAGCTCGGAGGACGCGTTCCCACGTCCGGTTGGTTGCATAGTGAAGCCCCACCATTGGCGGCACCACGGCGAACACGGCGGTGATGCCAGACAGTTCCGATTGCGACGTTGAGTGTGACTATAGTAACTGTGTCTCTGAGCTACATGTAGGGTGAATTGTGTTGATGTCCGTAAGGAAGGTAAGTTGTCGTGTACAAATTTGGTAGTATGTCGGAAGACAAGAAGCTCAGAGCATCGTGTTATTCACCTAGAAGTGCGTGTACGTGAAATCGTGAATTAAATCGCATTCGCCACCCCATCTTACACTACACCAGATCTTCCGTTACAACACTCATCTGCTCACGCACGAAACAATTCCATCGATGCTCATTCGGGAGCGATTTACTCTTGTTGAGTTGTGTCGGTCGAGTTGCTAGAACCACCGGCGGATGCCTGGATGGCGCTGGTGTCAGACGTCACTCTCTCCTTGGCAGCCTTCCGCTCGGCCTTCTGCTGCGCCTTAATCTTCCGCCACTCTTCCTTCTGAGCGTCACGCTTCGCCTTGCGCTCGGCCTGCGCCTTGTGGCGTTCCTCTTTTGCCGCCTTGCGCTGAGCCTTTGTCATCTTGTCGGCGGCGTTTTTGTCATCGTCGTCGTCTTGCTGTGTAACGTTCCCACTGGAAGATGCCGCACCTTGAGCAACATCGCCGCTTGAGGACGAGGTGGTCTGCGTAACATCACCGCTAGACGACCCAGCGCCGGCCTTTTTTGTTTTGCCGCCACTTTCAGAGGAACCCGAGCTACCTTCCGCCTCACCACTAGATGAGGTTACCTCGGTCTCACCACTGGATGAAGTTACTGCGCTGACTGCACCCGCGCCGCTGGAGGAGGTAACCGAACTACCCTCCGTTTCGCTGCTGGAGGAAGACACCGAGCTGCTTCCCGTCTCGCCGCTGGAGGACACAGTGGTCGCCTCCTTCTTGGTACTAGTTTTCGAAGCGGCCCCACTGCTCTCTGTCTGCTCGCTCTCGTTACTGCCACTAGAGCTCTCGCTGCCACCCGCGTACGGCTTCACCGTGCCTGCATCATTGGATCCCAGCCCCGACAGATCCGAGAACGTCTCCGACTTGGGCGCCTCGGTCGCTGCAGAACTACTCGACGTGGCCAACGAAGAAGACGCAGAAGCGGAGGTAGAAGTCGCCTGGCCAAGCTCTCGCGTCAAGGCGCTAGCGTCCGAAATTGAGACGCACGCGACGAGTGCAGCGAAAGCGACGGCTCGCAGGAAATTCCGAGTTACATGCACCATGGTGTCAATACTTAAGTATGTACTCTTCCTGAGTCCGTTGCAAAGTGAATAGGCTGCCTTGCCGGAGCACAGTGATGATGCACATGGTTGTCGTGGTCCCTCCCCAGAGATTCGCGCGCTCGTGTTATCCCGGGATGGGATTTTGGCTGCGACTCCATAGGCTTCCTGTATGCAACAATCAGCAACTCGCCGCGACTTGGAAGCGGATGGGATTCGAGAAGCCGCTCCCTCGTCATCCCGGCGCCATAAGAGACTTTCCTCGGCCATCTTAGTATGTACCACAGCATTCTAACCATTCTTGCAAGCCCAGAATGCGTTCATTCATGTACATGTATAATATCCTAGGTTTTGTTTCGCGTGGGTCGTCCGGAAATCAAAGGCAGCACTCGAGAGCGAGCAGATCAACCAGACGAAGGTCGTCGCTGCATTATTGTGCAAGAGACGCTGTTCACCATCGCGTGCTGGAACTTCCAACGCGACATCTGCACTGCAGTTCAAGCTCTAAAGTTTTGATAATCGCCCAAAGTGGGAGGAGATTGTTGAACGTCGTTGAACTCACATGCAAGCCGTGAGTTTCCGGGATATCAAGATGGCCTGCCGAATAAGCACTCGGTTGGTTGTTCCAGCTTGTGGCTTGTGTACATTCTCAAGTCAACTAAACTCGAAGCGTGTTGGAACTACTGCACGCTCCATCCGTTCATGGAGAGTGGAAGTTCGAGCAGCGACCGACTTACATGTAGATGCGCTAGGTATAATAGGACGGAAGGAAGAGTTTCGTTTTCGCGTGGAGCAGTTGGGCAGTGCATGTACCGGTAGGAGTCTTCGAGGCTTGTACAATGCAAGTGACCTGTTCGGGATCAAAATATTCAACTCTTACCACTGGACTCGTAGTTCTCCACTTTCACTTTCCACAAAAGAAAGGTTAACTGAATAAGTAAGCTGCACAGCGGTCAACCAACTCTCATCGGTGTTCTCCTCTTGGCGGTCGGCGGAAGGTGAGTCTCCGCTGTACCAGCTCCCCACGGTACTAGTGCACACGATGAATCCCTCACGCTTCGACTGCCTACACAAATATTAATACCACTCATACATGTATAGGTTTCCTCACACACATGCATGCACTCCGACGTACCAGTACATGTTGCAGTGAACACACCACGCAATCAGGGTTTCTAACCGATTTCTTTGGATGGGACGACAGCTATTATAGAATAGAATCCAGTCGAGTTCACCGAAATGCATTCGATGTGTCTTCCGCTCATCTTCGCGGCCAGCAGCCACGATGCACAATGGACAAGGGCTCGTACAAGTGTCTTCTCCGTTTAACAACCTTTAGTGAAGGCAAGAGGGTCGAAAGGCTCAAACGCATGGTAACTATACTTGTTTAACACACCAAAAGAGGGCGAGCAGCTCAAATTCAACCCGCTGTCACGTGCGTATGACCGCACTCCTAGCGGTGAGAGTTCCGGACGACATCTAAATGCTCGTCCCCAATACTTAGAGAGGGGCGACCCCGCCGTCTACATGTAGCACGAGCCCCCAATCCGGATGCCTGTTTACTCGCAGTAGGATCCGTCCTCCGTCGCGGTGGTGCTAGTGTCCGTCGAGTTGCTGCCGCTGGCCGCCGTGCTAGTGGCGGTACTGGTAGCGGCGCTGCTAGCAGTGCTAGTGGCAGCACTGGTAGCGGTATCCGTGGTGGCGCTACTGGCGGTGCTGGTGGCTGCGCTCGTGGCCGTGGAGCTGGAGGCGCACGTGGTACCGTCCGTGTTGGGCTCCGTGAGCGTGTAGTCCGGGTCGCCGGACGACCAGGTACAGCACGGGTCGCCCAGGGCCTCACCGCACGTGACCGAGCCGCCGGGCCAAGTCTGCGTGCACACCTTGGCCCAGTCGGTGCCGTCGTCCGAGAAGAGCGTGCCAAAGTCCGTGTAGCCCGAGTCGGTGTGACCCAGCTTCTTGCCGATGTTCTCGCCGTTGGGGATGAGCTCCATGTAGCTCGAGTACGCGCTCGCAGTGTGCACCGCCACGGCGGCCACGACCACGGCGATCTGAACGGCGGATAGCATGTTACGACGGCTAGAAGACTTGGTCTGGGCTGTCGTAAAGCGAAATGGGGACTGCAGATCGGATCAGCGCTCTGCAAGGTTCGGTTCTGGCGGTGGCGACCAGACTTTACGGATACCCGAACGGCGATCGGCTGCTTTGCGACGGCTTTTACCGCCGCCGCTTCTCGGAAGGCGGATGGCGCCCCCCGCGCGAATCACCGTCGCACGATCGCGCAGCGCAACCACATGGAGGACGACCGCAACACGTGGGTGGGTGGACTCTCGCTGGCCGCACCATCAGAACCGAGTTGCTGGACTTGATGGATCGTGACCGGCGCGAGGCTCGATCAGCGCAGGCAGGAAAGGAAGGCCACAGAGTTTAGGGGCGACAACGCCAGCCGTCGGATGCTGCGTGAGTCCTTCCCTGCGAGCAAGTATCCGAGGGTGTGCCCCTACAGCGATTGAAGTTAACTGCGAGGGTCAATGGACAGTGATTTTCGGTCGTCAAGCGCTGCAGCTCGAAAGTTGAGTCCAAACTTCGGTCGCTTTTACTGTGGCCTGCTCGCTGCGACTGATACTCGGTGCCGAGGTATATTACGGCCATGCGAGCCGACGAATCTCCCGTGCGTCGTTCGAGCAGTGCCATGCTCGACTTCGCGTCCGCATTTGTGCAATTCTGTTTTCTGGCATGATTGTTGCCGAAAGTACTGTCGCCCCTGACCAAAGCGAGTGGCTACATGTACTTGCACGTCGCAGCTATAGCTCGAGCCCTTTGTCATGGACACGAATGTCGCCTTCAAAAACCACCCGCAACAATGAATGGTACGTACACCGACTTGAGCCATGCTGAGACCAGGCCCCCAATCAGAAAAGCCTCTAATCTGAAACGTCACTGCTGTACCCGTACCAACGGTCTCATTAGCACATTTACCGCAACAATAAATTGACCTATACTAAAACCAATATTTACAGAAGATGTGTCACACATCAATCGGGTACGCTTTACTGTCCAGGAAAAGTAGGTTCGGTTTTGGTGGCCGATAGAGTGTCCCATATATAAATCTAGAAAAATAAAGAACGCGATAACGCAGTGCCA
Source organism: Phytophthora lateralis (assembly GCA_000500205.2). NCBI lineage: Eukaryota > Oomycota > Peronosporomycetes > Peronosporales > Peronosporaceae > Phytophthora > Phytophthora lateralis. Next base: position 15,908 of record KV723676.1, on the reverse strand, counting down.
GCACCACTTGCCGACTTCCCACCAAGCGACTCCATCCCGTACCATTCCCCACAAATCAAAGCCAACGATGCCCAACGAGCTGCAGCCGCCCAAGGACCTCTACCACACACTGCGCGAGACGCTCTTCGTGCGCTTTGTGCTGGCCGTGCTCACGCCCTTCACCTTCCTACTCGGGACGTTGCTGCGCTCGCACTACCGCAAAGTCAATGGGGATCGGACCCCGGGCCTCACTCGCTACCGGCAATAACCCAAGCAGATCCGTAGACCAATCACAATATCACAATATAACCTAGTAATTCGACATCAATAGCAGTTTCGTGCCACGAAAGACGTGCCCATTTTTAGTCCGCTGCATCACTGCTCAATGGCAATGGCTTGGTCTTCCTTTGTTCACCGCGCTCTTGCGGTCGTAGCAGTCTGCGTGGGTTGGGGCAATTCCGTGGTGGCCGATGGGGAGGAGCCCGGGAACGCTATATGCAGACACATCGCCAAGGACTCGCTGTCGTTCTGCTCCATGGTCGACTACATGGCGGTGGTCGACGCCGACGACCCAACGGGGGCACGCTTCGATGTGAAGGCAGAGTTCTACTACCGGAACGTGGACATCGTATTGCAGCGCTTCGGTTGCCATGCCAAGTACAGCGTCTACGGCTGCGATGACTGCCGCGAGGCGTACAAGTACTGGGTCTGCAGCATCAAATTCCAGAAGTGTGGCTCGCAGACCGTCACGACGGATCGCGGCGCGACCAAGCTGCAGTACTCCACAGACATGTGCGACTACACGACGACGGCAACTTCAACGGCTACGACGACTAGCAAAATGACCTGCGTGGAAGGTTCATCCGGTCGACATCGTACTTGTCTCTCCATCTGCGAAGACGTCGTGAGGAAATGCCCCTATGTGCTCAATTTCCAGTGCCCCACGGTACGCCCGCCCAGCTAGGCAGACATTGTTCGAAGTACTGAATTGCTCACTGTTTGCTTTGTGATCGCAGACCGAGACCCCGTACTTCTCCACTGATGTCACCGTCTGCAACAAGCTGGACCGGGTCAACAACCCAGATCGCCCAAGTCGTCCTTGGCCTGGCACCTTTGCGGACACGTAAAGCACTAAGCATCACTTTCCCCCAAACGACTGCTATCTCGCATAGAAAACCTTAACGAGAGACGAAGAATGTGGGCTATCGTTGCAAACCTTGCTGGCGCTGAGCGTCTCGTTCATAGGCTTCGATTTCAAGGTAAAGGGAGAATAGTACATGCAACGACTGCACATAATTCCCTTCATAGACGGGTATATCCAGCAGAACACAGCTAATCTCCGCCAACTCCTTCAAATTCACATCCAGCTCGGAAAGCGCAGGGATAGCAGCATTTCGAGCTGCTAGGAAGTTCTCGAATTCTTCTGGCCACAGCTCCATCAGCTGAGAGAGCGATGGAATGGGCTGCTTGTAGTTCACTTGCGCCAGAGGTTTCGTCCTCTGTACTTTTTCAACGCTTGCAATCCATTGATCGATCTCTTGCGGTCGCTGTACTGCCCACTCGATACTTCGTACAACATCGCTTCTACTACAAAGTTTGTTGTGATGCGTCATGCTCACCTTCATGAGCAATTCCAGCTCTGCAACATTGGTCTCTCCTGACGGTTCTCGCAGCACCTCAACGCCAATATTGTCCTCTTTTCCGTCTGGCCGCGGAATCTAACCAAAGTAACGGATTCATATTCACAAAAAGTAAACGCTTGATGTGGGAAACTACCAACCTTGATCCCGTCAAACGGCAAGCCCACCGATGGGGTAAATTCTGGTAGGAACGGCTCCAACCGCGTTTCAATCTCGATTTCTTCTGGCGTGTAAGCGTCTGTTAGCTATCAACAGTGCACACACAGCGTGAAAAGTCAGCCAGTGTCTTACCCGGAGTGCTAGCGAGATCTCACATCAGCAACCCGTGCAATGGTGCGAATAGGCCACTCACGCTGAATAATTCTTCCACTTGTTGAGGCACCGGTACTTTGAATTGCCGCGTGTGTCCTCCGTCGCGCAAATCACTTTCACGATTTTTGCTAGCAGTCCGTGCACTATTCTTGCTGGGGATATCTCGTCTCGATGCAGAATCTTCAGTAAATGTTGAGAGTGGAGAACTCGCACCAGAAAGAGTAGCCGCTCCTTCAAACTGCTGAAAGAAGTCACTGGGCACGACATCTCGATATTTCTCAAGGTCTTTTGCGGCGGTCTTCGGCCGACCTAATGCAGAACGCTCCATCTGCAGCTGGAACTGACCTCGATCATGAGCTTTTCTGTCGTCATCGCTGTCCTCCTCGTCCTCGGAGGAGCTGGATGCGTTGAATTCGGCTGCACGCGGCTGTTCCACTTCTTTGGCTTCGTATTCGTCTTCATCTGCTCCGTCAAAAATGGCTGCAGCCTTGACATCTGACCGCTCTGGTGAAAAGCTGGAGCTGCCCACGGCACCTCTAAAATCTGCGCCTCCAGCTTGCAATTTCTACCGCAGAAAACGAGCGTTTAGCGCAAATACCAGTCCAAACAGCAAAACAAGCCAATGGACCTGTGCGATGGGACTTCCTGGGATCTCCGGCGGCTCGTCCGAGTCTTCGTCCGAGCTCTGCTCTGCTCCCACAGAGCCAAACGCATCCTTCGTCGCCCCACCGTTGCGGGTGTCCAGGCGGTCAAAATCTTCCTCACTGCTGCTATCATTGCTCACGTGTCCACCCCCACTACTTCCACTGCTACTGGAACCAACACGCACTGTAGAACCATTCCAAAGAAAATCAACACGACAGGAACAAGTTAAAATCCCATTAGCAAGCTCGAAAATACGCCGAGTGACCACGTACCTCGTCGCTTCATAGGCGAAGACGCAGCGGAGCCCACACTGTCAACACACCACCTCAACCAATCAATGCCAGTCCTACCAAATGTCATGCATTGCCCACCTACCTCACTTGCATGGCGTCTTCCAACTCGTGCACCTCGTCCATACTCTGCAGACAGCAACGTCCCAGTCAAGCCACAGTGCAACTTCAACCCGCTGCAATTTCCCGCACCTCATCATGCAGCAGCACCTTCTCCTGCAAACACAGAGCACCACACACCATCAGCAACTCTCTCTATCAAGCAGACCACCATCGCGCACCTCCGAGTCGCTCATCGGATCTTGAAAAGTCGCTCAATAAAAGTAGTCCCACCTCCCAAACATATTATAATATTTCACAGGTCATTTTCACGTCCTGTCATTTCCGATATTTTACGATGGCCGAGTTCCAGGCCATCATCCTGGCCGGTGGCCGCGGCATCCGCCTGTACCCGCTCACAGAGGAGACACCCAAGGCGCTGCTGCCCGCCAACGACAAGCCGCTGCTGTGGTACCAGCTTCACCTGCTGGAGACCTCTGGTTTCACCGAGGTGCTGGTGCTCACGGTGCCGGACCTGCTGCCGGCCATCCAGGACTACGTGACGCGCGAGTTCGACGGCAAGATCCACGTGGAGCTGTGCGAGGTGGCGGACAACACGGAGACGGCCGACGCGCTGCGACAGGTGGCCGACCGCATCAAGCGCGACTTCATCGTGCTGGCTGGAGACCTCGTGACGGACGTGGTGCTGCACAACGTGGCCGACTTCCACCGCATCCACGACGCCAGCGTCACGATGCTGCTCCGACAGGAGGCGCCCGCACACAGACTCAAAGGAGAGAAGCCCCGACGGGACAAGGACATGACGGACTGTATCGCACTCGTGGAGCACGAGGAGAACCGCGTGGTGCTCGTTTCCCAGGCCGTGCACATGAACGAGGAGCTGTACGTGGCCAAGAGCCTGCTTAAGCGCCGCAGCAACTTCGTGCTGCACACGGACCTGTACGACGGCCACTTCTACTTCTTCTCGCACTGGGTGCTGGACCTGCTGCAGGAGAAGAGGTACATTGCCAGCATCAAGGCCGACCTCGTGCCCCACCTCGTCCGTCGGCAGTTCCGCGGAGCGGACGCGCTGCCCGAGAGCGTGCGCGACAAGGCCAGGAGCAAACAGGAACTCGCGGCATCCCTGTCGCTCGCCGAGGAGAAGCACGACCCCGAGGACCTCGTGCGCTGCTTTGCCTACGTGCTGCCCCCGAACGCCTACTGCGAGCGCGCCGACACCATCCCGGCGTACCGAGCCATGGACGAAGAGGTCGGCTCGCGACTGCGCATTAAGCGCTCAGGCTCGATCTCGAACTAGGTTTCATCTTTCGGCAGTGCAGCTTAGCTGGAGTGGCCAGGGGCAATAAGTAAACGAAGGTGCATCTGCTAGAAGATTTCATCACATTGTGGTCGCTAGGATACTTCCATTTTTTTTTTTTATCGCAGCTATCCAGCACCTACTCGTGCGAATGGGTCAGCAGGTTCGTCTGTAAAGACTCTTCAAAGGAATGGCGGAAGCGCGCGTACGCCGTGGGCAACACGCTCACATCGCGCTTGAGGAAGCTGTCTTGGATCCAGAACTGCACTACATTCAGGAAACTTGGACACACGATCATCACCAACAACAGCTCTGCGAACGGATACCCGCGCAGCGAGTGGAAGAGCAGCTCGCCAAACAGTCCTAGAGGCGTCGCAGCCGCGATCATGACGGACACGACGATGGTCTTGGAGAAGATGATGATCACCAGCCACGCGGACAATTGCAACAGCCATACTCGATAGGACGGCGGGTTACCGTACTCACCGCTCTCCTGGATGTTGACCCAATTCATCGCGAAGGCCATCTCCTGTTGCAAACGGAGGAAGGCCAGACTCACCATCATGCCGAGCGTGCAGTCACTGAGGAAGTTGAGGAAGTACCACGCGCACTCGTCCGTCACGGGTGGCATCTGAACAGACACGCCCAGGTTGATGAAATGGCCCGTCGAAGCGCCGATCATCTGCTTGCCGACGTCCATGAACCAAATCTGCAGCGGCCGTCGGGGTCGCTCGACGTGCCGCTTGTATCCCAGCGTCGCGAAGGCGATCACGCCCAGCAGCAGCTGGATGGCATACGATGCCGCGTTCGAGAACAGCTCGCACTGCGCCACATCCTCCTCCGCGAGCTCCGGCAAGGGCATCTCTGCTTTGTGTCCAGGTCAATTGTGCACTGGTGGTCATCAAATGATCGCGTCTCTTCACAAAGATATCGGCGCCCGACTCGTCGCAACTAATCACCCCAGATGGTCCTCATCTCGGGACGCCTCGTTCACTTGCTGGGACTTTATTCATCACTGCTTCGCTGCTTACATGAGACCGCTGCTTCACGTTGACTTGCGGCCCTTTTCAGTTGTTCTATGTTGGATTTGGTTCAGAATTTGAAGAGAGCGACGAGATGTACCAGCGCCTGCTGATGGCGGCGTCTTCCGCTTCTTCTTGATAAGCAGGGGACGCGCGGCGGTGGGCGTTAGTACCTGCTGCACAACGGTGCGTTGAACTCCCACCGAGCGTGTCTTGAGCCAATTCACAGGTTTGTTAGCTCCCTGAACGGGTGCCTCGGTGAAGCTCTTGGTAGCGAACAGACGCGACTTGGGCCCTGCAGGACGGTGACCCGTCGGGGTATCGCGCTTGTGCGCTCTGGAGGCACTTGACGTCGGAGTCTTGTGACGACTGCCTTCCGCCACGGGGGACATGAAGGATGCGTCAGTGCTCCCTGTTGGCTTTAGTGGGAAAAGGCCATTCTCGGTCGTCTCGAAGTACTCCAAATCGTCCAGATGCTCGTAGATCTCGCGGAATGTCGGACGCACTCCCCACCCAGTGCACCGCATGAACAAGTTGTAGTACGGACCTAACAGATCTTTTGCAGCATCAGGCACTTGCGTCACGGTCACGTCCTGCAGTAATTTGTGAAGACTGCGCGTCTCCACGTACTCCTTCGGCACAATCTCTCCGACCAGCAAGCGGTACAAGATTTCGCGTCCGAAGGCGCCAACGTCGCAGTTCTTGTGGAAACTAAACGAGCTGTCGAGGATTTTGGGCTCATCAGCTGGGAGCTTGATGCGGCCGAAGTCAGACAGCTTGATATCGGGCTCCCAACTTTGCTCGTAGCCCTCGGGAGGAGTGCGCATGAGAATGTTCCGGCACGCCAGGTCGCCGTGCGCGACATTGACGGCTTCGTGCAGCGTTATCATTGGCAAACAGATCTGCTTCAGCATCGCCTTCGTGTCGTCAAACGACAGAGTGTAGCGGCGGTGCTTGGAACCGCCCGAGTTGACGCCGTATCTTCTTAAATAATCGCTCAGCTTGCAGTCCATCACCTCCAGTGCGATGCAAGTGTGCTCGATGGCGTCGCACAGACCAAGACACTGCAGGAAACCCTTCATGTGGCGTACTCGGCGTAAGTAGTGCAGTTCGAGAGCGGCGCGGCGCTTAGCTTCGTGCTCGGGGAACCCTTCATGCGGCTTAGCACGCTTCAAGGCTACCTTTTGTCCGTTAATCACTGCAGCAGTCACTTTCCCGTCTGTGCCTTCACCGTAAACGCCTCCTGTGTACTCCACGTCTGCCTCGCAGTTGAATAAACCAACATCGCCAATCACCGAGGTACTTGTGAAGGCGCTGGACAACGATTCTGCATGCGCCGCAGATATCATGCTTTCTTGTGACAGCGGTGCGAGCGTGTCATCATGGCTGCCTACAGACTCCTGAGAGAGGCACACCTCGTCTTGTGAGTGCATGACCACACCATCATCCGCTTCTGCGCTATTATGCACCACTTCGCCGTCACCTTCTGCGGCAGCTTCTTCTTCCACAACGACACAAGGTTTGAAGTCGAGATGCGCGACTTCCCCCAACGATTTGTTCGTCTCCTCCTGTTGCTCTTCCTGTATCTCATCGTACTCTAGTTCCTCCGTCTGGCTGAGCGGTAGTGAGCAGGACGCAGTGTACGGGCTCTGGTGGAAGATTGGTCGTCGAGGCGACGGGCTCGTGAACGTCATGGGTCTTCGTGCCTGTGGGCTTGAAAATGTCATCGGCCGACGCGTCTGTGGGCTGGTAAAGTTGATCGGTCGTCGTGTCTGTATCGCAGGAGACGACATCCTAGATGGCGCGGGTGCCTTCACAGGTGTGGGCGCCTTCAGGCGCTGCTGCAGCTTCTCGTTCGTCTTGAGGTTCTTCTCCAGCTTCTTCAGCGCCAGTGCTCTGTTCTCTGGTCGCGGCGCGCGCTCCGGAGAGAACGAAATCATTCGTTTCCGTGTCGACGCCGACGAGCTGCTCTGTGCAATTCCCCTCGCCACGCTCTTCTTCGGTTTGCTGGCGATACCTAACAGCGGCGCGCTCTTCTCCGGTGTCGGCTCAATAGCCGACGACTGATGCTGCTGGCTAATTGTCTCCAACGGAGAGTGCACCGACGCTCCAGCAGGAGGCAAGGGCTCCGGCACCGCACTCTTGTCCTCAACCTCCACCACGACCACCTCTTCAGCCATCACAGCATGTTCTACAGCCACCACAGCCTCCTCTCCAGCCACCACTTCCCCCTCTTCAGCCGCCACGACCTCCTCTTCAGCCAACACAGCCTCCTCCTTCCTCTTTGGGGACATGGCCTCCGGCGTCATGTTCTGCTCGACAACGTCCTGCTTGTCCTGCTCTTCGTCCTGCACTTCGTCCTCGTCCTGTTCTGTCTCCTGCTCCTGTTCTGGCGCCTGTTGCTTTGTCTCGGGCTGCTTCTGGACGGCCTTGAGCGCAGCTTGTGCGGCCAGTTTCTCGTGTAGGTACTCGCGCTTCTTCCTGCGCATGTAGCGGTCGTTGGACATGCCCCAGGCGCTGGCGACGGCCGTGCGGATGGCCTCCTCGTGCTTGGTCTCCTGTGTCTTGACGTCCGCCGCTTGCTCCTTCTTCTGCGTCTTGACGGGCGCCGTCTCCTGCTGCAGGGCGCGCCCACGCTTGCGGGTCTTGGGCGGCATTGCAAGGGAAATGCTTGAAAAGAAATGGCGCACTTACATCCTCGCCTCGGCTGTCGATATTTAGATAAACCATACAGTAACCAAGTGAACATCGTCTTCGGATTTTCATATATTTGATTGGCGCCAAATCTAGGATAGTACCTATGCATATAGGATATAATATAGATCAACCTACAGAAAGCGGTGGCTCCTACATTTCAGGATAGGATGGCGACCAACGGCGCCGAGGTGGCGTTCTCGTTCAGCGCCGACATGTACCGGAAGATGTTCCCGGCCGAGTACATGCGCAAGTGTCTGGACAGCAAGGTGCGGCCGGACTCGCGCACGATTGAGGCCGTACGCGCTGTGCAGCTGCAGACGAACGTGGTGCACACGGCGGCCAGTTCGAGCCTCGTGAAGCTCGGCAAGACGTCGGTATTGACGGCCGTGAAGCTGGCCGTGGGTACACCCGCAGTGTCCACGCCCGACCAGGGAGAAATCGGTACGTGACCTAAGAATTGCATTGGTTTCTAGCGGTTGGGGGCTGATGTGGAGGATGGCAGCTGTCCAGGTGCACTTGTCGCCGCTGTGCTCGAACCGGTTCACGGTGGGCCGTCCGTCCGAGGAATCGCAGAGCATTGGCAGCCAGTTAACCAGGATCATCGTCGGGTGAGTGGAGTGCAGTGCTGTTGATGGATGAAGGAGTTTGATATTAATGGTGTTGGTGGGTAGCTCGCGCGTGGTGGAGATGGAAAACCTGGGCATCGTTAGCAGCCAGGCGGCGTGGAAACTCATGGTGGACGTTTACTGTGTGGACCACGACGGCAACGTGCTGGACGCGGCGCTCACGTCGGTCATGGCAGCGCTCAAGACGCTGAAACTGCCCGCCACTTCAATCAACGAGGCCGATAACGTGGTCTCCATTGTGGAAGGTACGCGTCCTACTGGCCAGGACACCATGCAGACTACTAATGTCGGTATTTCCCATCTTTTTTGTATTTGCTTGCTGTAGACGGAGACGCCACGCCGCTGCGCGTGGAGCACAGCGCGTACGCCACGACCTTCGCCGTGGTGGACGGCACGGTACTGATCGACCCCACGAGCGACGAGGAGAACCTCGCGAGCGCCGTGTTCAGTCTCTCATACAGCACCAACGGCCAGCTCTGCGGTGTGTACAAGGCCGGCGGGTCCATCGTGGCGCCCAGCGTGATGCAGCAGTGCATGCAAATCGCCAAGAGGAACACCTCGGCCTTGGCGAAGCTGGTGGACACATCCATTTAGATAGGCCCCGTACTGCGGCATAACCTGCATCTCCATATACCCTCCACTCATCACAATGGATTATATTTCACCTTTCGTTTACAAATTAAGTGGATTCAGATGCATAACCGCATAACCTACCTCAACTTGTCAACTTGAACTTGTATCAGTTCTCGCAGGTCAGTCTGATTACAGCTCTCTATAGTGTCACTCGCAGAAAAAGATCCGAAGCAGAGCTCGCGAGCCGTGGCCACTCCATTCCAACACGAGAGGGTCGTGCAGCAGAGAGAGCCACCCATGAACGAGGGCACGCCGCTGTGGCAGTCGCCGGCCAGCTCTGTGGCGTCCGTGGCCGGATCTGCCGTGCGGGATGCGCCCACGCGCACGTCCCGACGCGCCCGCAGCACCTCGCTCTTCCCCACGACCGTCACGCCGCGCATGGTGCGCACCGCGACCGTGGCAGGGCTGCTAGTGGCCATGGCCGTATATATTATCGGCGGTGTGACGCTCTCCACGACGGTGCAGGGCGCGGCGGTGTCCGACCCGGAGCAGGGAATGGGCGTCGAGGGCTCTGCGCTGAGGGACGCAGAGGTGAAGGACAGCAGGACGGAAGGCTCAGTAGACGACGGTGTGCTATTCCTGCCGGGCTTCGGGGCGCCGTTGGAGAAGCAGGTGCGTCGCCCAGAAAAGAGCTTTTCTGTGCTTTTGAAGAGCGACACGACGTGTGGCGTGCTCCTGTCGGTGCTGTGGCCGTTCTGGCCGCTCGCACTCATGTGCGTGGTTGTGTTGCTGGTGGTGAGACTCATGGACGGCCCGTGCCTCGACTATTATGTGTGGTATGTGAACAGTTTGCGGGCCTGGTCGGAGTGAACTCGCCCAACGCAGGCAAGCTGTTCTACTGGTTTTTCGAGACCCGCGCGCCCATGCAGATCGACGACCGGACACCGCTGCTGCTGTGGCTCAATGGCGGACCTGGCGCGTCGTCCATGACGGGGTTGCTCGCGGAAATGGGCCCGTATCGTCTCACCAAGGAGCGCAAGCTCATCCCGCACGTCCATTCGTGGACGAATATCGGCCACATGCTGTTCTTCGACCAACCTGTGGGAACAGGATACTCGTCTGTACGGGATGACGTCGGGCACGTGAACACACAGGATGAACTGGCTGAACAGCTCTATCGCGGCTTGCAGGACTTCTTCAGACGTCACCCGGAGTACAAACACAACCCACTCTACGTGTGCGGAGAATCCTACGCCGGCAAGTACGCGCCGTCGATCGCGCACTACATCCACGTGAAGAACAGCGGTGCTCTGGACCGGGACGACGTGTCTATCAATCTGACGGGGGTAGCAATTGGCAACGGAGACATGTGGCCCGTGCTACAGACCCGCTCGGTACCAGACTTCGCAATCGCTTTGGGGCTCATCGATTCACAGCAATATGAAGACGCGAACGCACAGATCAGTGTATGTGAGGAGCTGCACCGACAAGGGCGCGATGTGGACGCCTTCCAGGTCTGTCAATCCGTCACGCAGAAGATCTACGAGGCCGCGGGGAACCCGTTTATTTATGACATCCGCCAAGTGGGCAACACCTTCACGGATCTGAGTACGCTGCTGTCGAGCTACTTCAACGACGACGGAGTACGTCGAGCGCTCAACGTGCCTCCAGGAACACCTTGGTTGTCGGTGGACGGGTCGACCTACGGCACTTCACCGTCCGCTCCGGCACTTGTGCGTCATTTGCTGCAGGACGAGATGCAGGACGTCCCGATCGACGTGTTCCGCGATCTGCTGGACAACTACAAGTTCCTCTTCTACGCCGGCAATATGGACGGCTCGGTGTGCAACAACTTGGGTGTCGGGCGCATCATCGACCGACTCGCGTGGAAAGACACAACCAAGTATCGCATCGCAAAGCGGCAGCCGTGGATGGTGGACGGCCACGTAGCCGGGTTGGCCAAGTCTGCGGGCAACATGAGCTACGTGGTGGTGTTGAACTCGGGTCACCTGGTACCCACAGACCAGCCAGAGGCATCGCTGGACATGATGCGGCGCTTCGTGAACAACGAGCCCTTCCTCACACTGTCTCCGTAGCCCCCCTCACATACAACAAAAAGGCCCCTAGAAGCCTCCTTCCTCCACTGTGTTTTGTCGGGCAGTGGGGTGATAGCAGGCTGTACATACAGCACCACCATTTTTTTGCAAGTGAAATAATGGCCGCACAGACACCAAGCTGGATAAAGACAGCAAGGTAGCGTTGAGTTGGTGGTTATAGCAGCAAAATGGCTACACTAGATGAGCACTTTGTCCTCCTTCAGACGACGACTGTCCACTCGCGGATGGAGTAGGATGCCACGAGGTCGTTGAGCACGTAGGGGTCGGTCTTGGCGAAGTCCTCGATGAGCGTCTTGTCCGCCACGTTGAAGACGAAGACGCCGGCGTCCGGCGGGTTGACGAGCGCGCCGCCCATGACCACGTGGCCGTCCTTCTTGGCGTTCACGGCGCGCTCCAGGTGCTCGGCGCGGAAGGGTCCGCGGCGCTCCAGGATGTCGCCCACGTACTCATAGCGCAGGATGTAGAACTTCTTATCGGCGGCGGTCGACATGGCGCGGAAGGAGAGCGGCGAGCGAGCGGTCACTTGGCGAATGCTGCGCAGCATCATGGAGACTCTCGTGCCATGGATACGAAGATCAATAGTGTGGTGTACACTAGTTGGTGGTGTGGTTTACAGTTGTTGGTGTGGTTACAAGTGTGCATTTTGAGTTTTTGAGAGATGGCGGCGACACGAGCAGAGGCGCTGCGGTTGTACCGCGCGATCTACCGCGTGCGTGGCAGCAGAGGCGTATTGCCATATATTCTTGGCTAGAGGAGACGCTGACGGTTGTGGTGGTGCGCTTTTGCGCGGGTTCTGTGCAGGCGGCTGGAAAAATGCCGACACGCGACCGCACCAGCTACGTGCGGCGTCGTCTGCGCCACGAGTTCGACGAAGCACGGGACGAGACAAACACCGAGAGGATCACGTAAAGAAGATACTGTTGGCTGGCAGTAGGGTGTATTGAATCTCAGAGGTGGCTGTGGTGGACAGGTTCCTACTGCGACTGGCAGAGACGCAGCTGGAAACGGTGCAAGTGCAGGCGGAACACTTGACGTCCACCTTCTCCAGCCCAGACTATCATCGCACGTAGAGGCACTACTTATGGGAAAATAGAGGAGGTGACGAGCTACATTTAGAGCCAACACACCTGCGTCTCAGCTTGGGCTAGGCTAACTTCCTCAGCTTGTTGGTGGTTGCAGCTTTCTGGGGCTTCTTCAACTTCTTGGTTGAAGTGAACTCGACAAAGATGACCACTTTGGTTGCGACTGAAGGGTTGCTTTAAATTCATTAAAATGATATTTAATATCATGAGAAATGCGACAATCTATTCGAATAATTTTACAAGTATTAAATAAAATACCAAACGGTCCTATTAAATTAGACGATAAAAAAATTACAAATCCAAATCCTGACTTTGACGAATTCCCCGATTACTTTTAATTTCAACTAATTCATTTATTCTTTCAGTTTTAGACTTTTTTAAAACCGAATTTTAAAAATATTTAAAAATGAATTTTCAAAGTGATAATTTTTTTATAAACATTATTTGTTATTATAATAAGTATTGTATTTTACATAATTCAAATATTAGTCAAATTAGCTATAGCTGCAATTCCTTTATGTTTTTCCTTATTTAATTCTTTTTCAAAAAAATACAAAAATCATATGATTGCTGATGTAGTAACAATTATAAGATTTTATTTTTTTATTAAATATTAATTATTTAAGTAGAAATATTTAATAATATTTTTAATTTATTTTATTTTACTATATATATAACTATCAAAAATTAAAGGTTCATCCGAAAATTCCAAATTATCTGAATATTCATAACTCCAGTACCGGTCTTGACGGTATTTCATTATTTTTTATAATTTAAAGTGGTGACCGCCCCAGTCAAACTACCAACCAAAATATATTTGAAATTCCTAAAATAACTAAAATTTACTTAAATATTGGATTTAATGATGCAAATATTGAAAAAATAATAATTATTAAATATTTCTACTTAAATAATTAATATTTAATAAAAAATAAAATCTTAATTATTTTAAAAATTGCAGCTTGCGTTGCTCATGCCGCGGATCTCTACGAGATCATCTCGCCACAATTTCCCTCGCTTGTCGTCGTCAGCAGGCGCAAAGTGATTTCCGATGCGGTAAAATTGAGCATCGCGCAGCGACGCCGGTAACTCGTCCCGAAAGTCCCCGCAAATGAGTTTTCCGTGGCTGTCACGCTTGCGTTTGTTGAAGTAGCGACTTCGCAGGGAGCCTGTGACCACCAAATGAATCGCGCTTTCATCTGGAACCCAAGCCAGAACTCTCCTCATGTCTACCTGGGAGATCGGATATATGGGCGAGAAGCACTCGACAGACACTTTGCCGTCTAAGAAGCTGATATCGGCATCCTTCCGCCGCTGGGTGAGATTCCCCACATTGAGGCACATCTGAAGCAGGAACGTTGGCCATGTCACTCCTGTGGGTGCTAGGAATGGCACTGTCCACGGCGCCAGAGATTTAGTCGCTGCAGCTGAAAGGTTCACTCGCACTTCTCGCGATTTCTGCATGCCCAATTCGAAAAGCAAAACAGGTAAAAAGTCTGCGAACGAGATTCCAGCAAAGCCGTTGCGATGACTCGCCGATACGATCGCACCAGCTACCAGCACCTTCAATGCTCCTACAGCGTGGTCGTAGCTTACGGGGCAGCGATACGTGCTACCACAGGTATCGATGGCGTCCCGAAAACTAGTCGGCTCATGAGGGTAGCGGGTTTTGAAAGCACTAAAGCCCTTACCACCCATCAGACACAGATGCAGCAGCGGCTCTTCCTCCGGCATCGAATAGTAAGTTCTACAGTCTCATGATTGATTGCTCTTTACCACAGTATCGCGTCGATCGATCTGCAGTTCAAACGGTTCTGACCGGGTGTAGTGGCTTTGGATGACACGCTGCCGAACGAAAGTGGTTATACATGGCGCCTTTGAAAAGAAATGCTTGGCTAGCAGGATAGTACCATAGCTTCTCCTTCGCCTCGATGTGTTCATGCTCAGCCAACACTTTCGCCATTTTGTCCATGTACGTGATCCAATCGGTGGTGCTGTCCATTGAGTTTTCCAGGGCATATTTCAGGGGCATTTTGGCGAACAAGGGTCTGCTACGCTCAACAATTATGCGTAGCTCAGATCGTAGGCAGCTCGTACGAGGATCTCGAAATTGGGGCAGTGAAAGAAATACGATACGTCACAGCTCTTCGTGCTCTTGAGAATGCGTAGCCTTGTCTAGCAACTCACTTACTGATCCGTGAGCAGCGCTCACGATAACCACCAAACCAAGCGAGCGGAATACGTTCGTCATGAACTGGACTCGACAGATTCCAGAGTCATCTGAGCTGGGATGTGGGAAATTCTCAAGGAAAAACACCCACTGCTTCCCATTCGCTTTTGCTTGCCAGACTCGCAATGCATTGAAAACTTCGTCACGTGTTCGAGAGCCGGTAAATTGGGAAACTCCACTCAGTAAAGCGCGTATGTATGCAGCCGCGGCTGCTTAGAAATATCCGGGACACTAGCTTCGCCAACATCCACGACATCTTTTTCCACGCAAGCTATAAACACCGTGAACCGGTCTTGAAATGCCCATTGCACATGAGTACAAAGGATAAAGAAGGCATGCATATCATCACGAGCCATCAAGTTGAAGGCCATCTGCGTTTTGCCTACTCCCAGCGAGCCCTCGAGCAGGATGAAGGGCGTAGTTGTGTTTGGGTCTTGGACACGGATAGACCCCACTACTTGCACCAGCTTCTCCACTTCCGCCGCATCTTTCAGCCGTATCGCGGCTTCTTGGTATGAGCGTAAGTACTGTTGCTTTTGTTTCAATTTGAACTTGTACGTTTTGGGGTGTAATACCAGAACGTGAATGTGGCTTTCTTCAATGGACGGGAACACGCTCCCCACTGTGCTCTCCGGGTCCAGTCTTAGCTGATACCAGGACCGCAGACACCTTTCGTCCCCAGT
Source organism: Phytophthora lateralis (assembly GCA_000500205.2). NCBI lineage: Eukaryota > Oomycota > Peronosporomycetes > Peronosporales > Peronosporaceae > Phytophthora > Phytophthora lateralis. The sequence goes on along the minus strand of KV723676.1, from coordinate 655 downwards.
GATGCGAGAAACGAAGAAGGGTCGAGCCATGATCCAAGCTTCGCTTGGCGCCGAATTGTTCTCTACCTTTCTCCCTCGCCAAGTAGAGATGTAACGAGCCCTCATCAACGTGGGGCTGATGCTCGTACCGCAACCTTTTTACCATCAGCTGCAAGCATAAAGTCGCCCACTCGAACGAGAATGTGTAGTTTGCGATGCCCCAACTCGGCCCAACGGAAGTGCTTACTTAGATTCTCACTTGGAGTTCACGTTGACTGTCATCTCGTCCCCGTTTTTAACTGCTTCAATCTCAACTGCATCGGCAGAAAGCCAACCACCACCGTCTTCCTTGGCGACAAATAGCTGCATTTGACTCGGTTCAACTCCGGAGAGAGTACTTGTTGTCTTCTGTATCGCTATAGCTAGGTCTTCAACGATACCACTTGCCTTGACCAGGACACGCTGAACGCCCTCACGAGCTCCCGAAAGTAGGTAGAACAGCTCCAGCTTCTCGCCCTCCACCTTCACTTGAAGGCAAATTGAAAGTGTTCGCAAAAAACGAGTCTTCTATCCACAACATGAAAATTTTGACTACGTCTTCATTGATAGAAATCGACTTTTGGGACACGAATTTCTTTCAAGTAGGAGGCGAATAAAATTAATGCCGAGTTCTCCG
>KV723673.1:944-19155 GCA_000500205.2 Phytophthora lateralis | reverse complement strand
ATACTTAATCTAAGTTAAACACTCCTACGCTTCCTCATACACGTGCGCACACGTGTAAGCTAAAGTAGTGGGTCTAAGCAGACGCATTACATCGGGCCTGATGCCGGAAGCCATGAATGCGCGCACCCCAGACGCAAGGAAGTCGTGGTGCCGACGCTTTATGAGACGTAGAGACTTGACTATTCGGCGGATACGCCACTCCGGCCGTAAGACCCGCGCAGATCTGGAGGTACTGCGTCTACCTTTTGTGAATCAAGTGTGTGAAGTGGCTACAGCGCATTGCTATTTTGACCGCCGATCTAGTCTCACCGTCTCACGCGCCCTCTTTAATATGGACCAAACGTCTGTTTATTGTGGAAGAGGAAGCCGTACGACTGTCGACTTTGTCGTCGTTGCTACTGTTCGCTCAACTTCAAATGAGTGAAGGTTATCGATGCACAATGACCTTCACAGTAGCGGCGGATGGTAGGGTATTTCCCCCACCTTTTGTCTTCAACGGGGCGCCTGGTAGCGACGTAGAAAGAGAAATCAATGCATTCTGCTCTTCACGGGAACGTTCTCGGTGCAATCAAGTGCGTGGTTCGACGACCGCGTGATGATGGAATGGATATCTAAACGCTGGAAGCATATAGTTATGGAACCGTCTGTTCTAATTCTGGATAGTTTATCGGTGCACAAGTAGACAGAGATTGCGGAAGCACTTGCTTGCACAGAGACGTCGGTGCTATATGTACCAGGCGGATGCACCGGGGTGGCACAGCCCTCAGATGTTGGAGTTATGGCTCCATTAAAGCAGCAAATTCGACGGCTCAATGACAAACGACAAACGGGAAGGCTCCGGAAGGTGACGCCAGCACAACGGAGGCGCGCTATCTTCGAGAATGCGATGGATGGACTTCGGTGTATATCGGCCACTACAGTAGACCATGCTTTTCTGAAGGCAGGTCTCTTTCTTCCATTCGGACCCCCAAACAATGCTGACAACGGTCCAGTGGTCGTTGTTGCAACCGGTGACTGCAACGACTTGTTCATTGTAGAGGAAGCCACAGTATAACCGTGTTTTATAACTTTTCTTTTTGCTGTCTGTGAGCACCTCACTGAACTTTTTGTGTGGTGGTAGCCCTCATTGCTGATTGGTCAATCTCCAAATAGAGTATTGACAAGGTGCTCTATCTACGACTTTTCCGGTACCTACAGCCAATAAGGATTAATTCGGGCCTCATTGGTGTGTGATCACTCCATTAGTAGGTACCACGCCATATACAAACTTCAAGTATAGTGTCTTATAAATTTATTGATTTGCATAAATTATCGCAAGCTTATACAATCACACAAAAATTTCCACCAAAAATTACAAATTCTAACAGGTGGAAGTTTAAATGATAATATACGTTACACTTGTAGATATTTGATTAAGCCGTTTTACGTTAAAACTATAGGAAAAGGAGCATAACACCTAAAGGTTACATTAAAAATCAATCCAAACCTAAATATTTCATATAAATCAAACTGAGCATGCTTGACCCCAGGCAGTCTGCACCATGAAGACCGCACGTCTTCATGACACTGAATCCCCCTCTTTTGATAATCCAGCCTGTCACTGCCTCCGACATGGTGCGCATGATGGGCATCTAAGCGCCAGCCGCATGTCACGCACAGGACAGGATATCCATCAGCTCGATCTTCAACGGCGGTACGCTGCTCACAACGGCCATCCAGGCAAGCCAACGTACCAGGCGCACAAGTCCACGCCGTAAATCACGCACTCGACGCTTTTTTTATGTAGCATCAGGAAGGGCAGCGGCGAGTCTCTAACGTATAGCGTGTTAAGATTAAGAGCATCCAACGAATAGAACGGTGCTTGCAGACAAGCGACCAGGGTCGCTGCTGATTAGGAAATTTGTTGTTGCTGAGATTCGTTGTTTCGTTGATGTGTTGACGGGTGAAGAACGCAGCTTCCATGGCGCCACGGCAGCAAAGTATATGCCCGAATGGGCGGGTGTGACCAAGAAGCTGAAAACATGTGGAGTGAGAAGGTGTGAAGTGACCCGGAGCCTACAATAGTGCCGACTAGTTTTAAATATTACTATGTCGTACTATTGCCGAAATAGTACTATTTCAAAAGGCACTACCAGCCCAATTCTCTAGTGATATTCTGGCGTCGCTCAACATAAATTATGATATGTGATGGGGTTTGGCGCTGCAATACATTTATTTATTGATATGCATGTTAAAATCGGCTGCCCTGCGGCGGACAGCGCTGGAACCAGATCAACAGCCTGCCAAAATAGCAACAGCCTCGATGTGTTGAAGTTGGCCTGTATTTATAGGGGCGAGTTTCGCCTCCGCTCACCGTCAGGACAGACCCGCAAGCCCCGCACAGTCCATGGACGACAGGAGAATGACCGCTTCCCCGCCCGCCTCGTGCTCTCCCGAGTTCTCCAGCATCAAGGTCTTCTGTCGCCTGCGCCAGCAGAACCAGCTCGAGAAGCGCGAGGAGGCCGTGCAATGGTGCGTCTTCCTGGTTGGTAGTTCAGCCCCTCTCAAGTCAAAAATGCTCACTGTCTAAATGTAAACAACCCCCTTGCAGCTCGACCGTCGTGGGCGGCCGCACCTTGTTCCTCCGCAACGAGCGCTGCGAGGTGGACGAGATCCGCTGCACCTTCGACCGCGTCTTCGACACCAACTCGACGCAGGAGGAGGTATACACGCACTCGGCCAAGCCGCTCGTCCACGAGTTCCTGCAGGGCTACAACTGGTACGTCTCACACGTTAACTGCCATCGGTTAATGCAGAGCACCCATCACCTCTTCCTTCCTGTTGCAGCACCATCTTCGCCTACGGACAGACGGGCTCTGGCAAGACTCACACGATCCTGGGTCCCAAGGACGGCGTGCTCGTCAGTGCGGACGAGGAGGGCGGCATCATCTCGCGCGTCGCCAAAGACCTGTACGAAGAAGTGGAGCGCGCCAAGACCGACCCGATCGAGCTCACCGTGTCCTTCGTGGAAATCTACATGGAGCAAATCCGCGACCTGCTCAGTCCTGCTGGTAACAGCAGCAGCGGCAGCATGGGGACGCCCACGAACGGAGGCCTCAAGATCCGCGAGAGCGCACAACACGGAGTGTACATCGAAGAGATGACGCGGATCCCCAGCAAATCGGAAGCCGCCATGATGGAGCTCGTCAAGAGCGGGACTCTCAGCCGCGCCGTGTCCTCGACGCGCATGAACAAGGATTCAAGTCGGAGTCACACGATCCTCATGATTTCCTGCGTCCGCCCCGTGAGCGGAAGGCGCGCAACCATGTACATTGTGGATCTTGCAGGCTCGGAGCTCGTCAACAAGACCAACGCCAGCGGGCGGGTGCTGCAGGAAGCCAAGGCGATCAACAAGTCGCTCTCGGCCCTTAGTAACGTCATCAAGGCGCTGGGCGAGAGCAAACGCCACGTGCCCTACCGTGACTCGAAGCTCACTCGCCTGCTGCAGGACTCGTTGGGAGGCACGGCCAAAACGTGCCTTATTCTCGCGGCCTCGTGCAGCTCGTACAATATGGCCGAGACCATCTCCACTCTGCGCTTCGGGCTGCGCGCCAAAGAGATCAAAAACCCTGTCGTTCAGCGCACTGACGGTGGTGAAGGCGGGGCGGGTTACGCGACCGGGATTCTCTTCAAGGAGCTATACCAGCGCGCGATGGAAGACATGGAGGCGAAGAATCGCAAGATCGACGAGCTCCAACGACTACTGACTGCGAAGTACCAAGAGAACCAGCTCCCTGACGAAATAGAGTCTGACACAAGCGGGTCAACCGCAACGATCTCAGAAGAAACCGGCAAGCCTCAGGATACTGACACCTCGGATGGGGACCATTCTAGCCAAGAGGGTGATAACGAGGAGGAGGACGGAGATGACGACGAAGAAGACGAACACGATCCAGCACAGACCGATGCCAAGATCACCAAGCTCGAGCTGGCGAATCAAGCGTTGGAGGAAGAAAACAAACGCTTGTTTGGTGTCTTGGAAACGCTCGAGAAGAAGCTCGACGAGGTGACAGTCGATTTGTCCACTGGCAGGCCGATTCTAACCCTCTCGAGTCTCCACGAAGATGCTGCGGGAGGTGATAGTCGAGAAGCTGCTGCACCTTCGCTCAAGGTCTGGCTAGAGAGCGATACCTGGCGAAAGTCACTCGAGTCGCGTTTGGAGACCCAGGGAGAGAACCCGATGCAGCAATCACAACAGCCAGCTATTGCTACCACAAGCGCTGGCGAGGTGCCCATAGCAAACACGTTGCCGGCTGCTCAAGAAGCTCTGAAAGCAACCTCGCCGATTAAGGAGGTTGTCTTGACCGCACTGCCCTCGCCCCAAGGAGCAATGCCGCCGTGCGCGACGCCCAACTGCGTGCACCACGCCGACGCCGAGGTGTTGTCACGACAGATCGTGGAGCTCAAGCTCCAGCTGCACTACCTGTCAGAAAATGCGCGGCTGTCGCTCAGCGGTGAGAGCTACAACATCATGATCGAGAACGCACGACTGAAGACGCGGATTGAGGAGCTCGAGTTCCAGGCGAACTTGTGCAACGTTGCATGCAGCCAGCTCGAGATGAAGAATCGCGCGTGCGAGACGCGGCTGAGCAACCAAGAAACACACATCGGCTGTCTACAGAACTCGTTGCAAGAGTACCAGGGCCTGTTCAAGCAGCAGATCATTATGTCGCAGGAGAAGTGTCGGCTGCTCACCGACGAGCTCGAGTTCTACAAGAAGCTGGCCAGGTGCAGTCAGGAGAGCTACCAGCACCTCGGGGGTGGCAACTCCCCTGGTCGCCGCAACAAGACAGGCAAGAGCCCTAGTCCGCGCAAGAGTGCAAGCAACAGCAGCAGCAGCAATGGAGCCTCCAACGCTACGTCGCTGTCGTCTCCCTCGGTCTGGCCAAGCTTAGGTTCGGTGTCCAGCAGGACTGGCAGCAACACCTCCGACATGACTCTGTCTCCGCTAACTGCAAGGGCGCAGCAGTTCATCGTAAAGCCTACAGGAGAGAGAGCTCCCAGCGCCACAGAGCAGGCACCAGCAGCAGCAACGTGGCAGAAGACGAACGTGGACGACCTGAGTCTGAGCCTGGACGAGTTGGCTCAGTCCGTCACGCTGCCTGCGTCCCCCGTCGCGTCCCCCGTTGCTACCTCTTTGCAGTTCTAGCCACCCCCATAGATTTATCCCGAGTTTGCAATTGCCACAAGAGTCTTCCTTTGTTGATTCTCTCCCCTCTCCTCTAGTGCTCGCCTGAAGACTGACTGTCGGCGGCCGTCGGCAGCTTCTTCTGCGTCTTCTGCTCGTACTGCGCGGGCGTCCACGTCTTCATCTGCAGCGCGTGGATGCGCGTCATCTCCTCCTTCAGGCAGTCGTTCACCCGGCGCTGGCGCTCCAGTAGCGATTGGCCTGCGAGTTCGAGTTAATGTCCAGCCCCCTCAACCCCAAAGCCCCCAGTTGCACCCACCTTCGAAGCCCTCGTGCACCACTACGAGACTGAACTTGCTGCCGCAGCCGTCCGACAGGTCCACGGCCTCCACCAGCGCGGCGCCGATCTCGCGGCGGATCTTGGTCTCCAGTTGTGCAGGCGTCACCACGTCCATTGTCTCGTTTTGTGCGTGAACGCACACAAACACATGCAATGATTAATTTGGGACGACGTGCTCCAGTTAAAGTGTCTTGACCTTGGATAAGGAATACAACATCCATTCCTATCAAGAGGTGATAAACAACCCGCATTATAATAGGAAATGGCGCGCACAGGCGACATCCGCTCGTTCTTCGGGGCCCAGCCGCCGGCCAAGAAGCGCCGCACGACGACGACGGAGTCGGACGAACCCCAAACAAGCGAAGACGTCGGCGCCTCGACCGAGACGAGCGTGAAACAGCAGGACGGAGAGGACGAGCGCCATGAGGCTGAACAGGACGAGGAGGAGCCGCAGCCTGTGACGAGCTTCACGGCGTTGCAGAAGACGTCGCAGCTGCGCTCGCTCCTGCACGAGTCGTGGTTCGATCTGCTACAAACTGAGCTCACGCGCGGCTCGTTCCAGGCACTGACGCGGTTCCTGGAGGGCGAGGAAGGCCGCAAGAAGACCATCTACCCGCCGCCCGCCGACGTGTTCGCCGCGCTGCGAGACTGCGCGTTCCCCGACCTCAAGGTGGTGATTCTGGGGCAGGACCCGTACCACGGACCGCAGCAGGCGCACGGACTGAGCTTCTCCGTGCGCCACGGCATCCCGCCGCCGCCGAGCCTCAAGAACATCTACAAGGAGGCCATGAGCGACGTGGGCATCTCGCGCCCCTCGCACGGCTGTCTGTCCTGCTGGAGCCGCCAGGGAGTGCTGCTGCTCAACACGGTGCTCACAGTCCGTCGAGGCGAGGCCAACTCGCACAAAAAGCGCGGCTGGGAGCAGTTCACCGACGCCGTCATCTCCAAGATCAGCAAAGACGCCTCCAACGTCGTGTTCCTGCTCTGGGGGAAACCTGCACAGGACAAGGGCGCGCTGATCGACGCAAAGAGGCACCTGGTTGTGCGCTCCTCGCACCCGTCGCCACTGGGCGCCACTAAGACCAACGCGCCCTTCATCGGCTCCAAATGCTTCTCGCGCGCCAACAGCTACCTCAAAGAGCATGGCAAGGAGCCGATCGACTGGAGTGTGCAGTGACCGTTGTCATACTTTGGTCGCCAGCTTGTTAGTGCCCTACCTAATACAAAACTGACGTATCTACCTACCTACGCAAGCTGCGGCACCGTGCTCGTTGTCGGTAGCCCCATACATCGAGCTCTGCAAGCGTGAGAGGCATGCGCTGGCGCGAGAGGAAGGCGACAATGCGCACTCGCGTCTCCACCAGAGCTTCACGGAAGTGCATGAGCGTCGTCGTTGGGTCTCGTTGCAGCTGCTGCTTCCACACGGCGTCCATGACCAGAAGCGAGTGCGCGAACACATGCGCCAGTGCGACCTCTGCGGGGCCGCCTTCCGCGCACGCGAGCTGGTGAGAGAAAGCTGCCGACGCGAGTGAAGACGCGTCGCCCATCAGCGCCGCGAAGCCGCGCAGCTCTGGATGTATCCGACTGGGCTGCTGCGACGTTTCCAGTTCGGCGTTCTCCGTGCCACAGCACGGGCAAACGAGGGGTAGCGGCTCCTTGAGCTTCAAGTGGCACAGCAGCATTTCCAGCAGATTCAGCGCGCACAGACACACAGGGAAGCGGTTCTCACGCAGCATCCGCTGTAGGCAAAAGGACACAAAGTGAGCGGAGATGGCAGCATTTCGTGGCCTACAGGAGCGCACCTTAAACTCGTCGTTGAGATGGTCCGAGCAGTAGAGCAGCATCCGGACGGCCAGGCGCCCAGACGTACGGAGGTCGGACGCTGGGTCGTCGTTCTGCCCCGACAAGAGCGTTAGTATAACCGACGCTAGCATGGCACGAGAAACGAGAGCACGCACTTGGAAGCCAACGTCCCGCCAGCGCACGTTCACTCGTCCTTCATACGGCAGCGTGGAGAAGAGACCACTCCACAGATGCTGCAGCATGTCGTCGTCCTCTACACAGTGTGTGAGACTCTCCGTCCGTCAAGAGGCAGGCAGGCAGTGGCTCAGTACCTGGCAGCGTCGGCTCGAACTGCTCGCGCGCCGTCTGCCGCAGCGCGAAGATCTCCCCCAGCTGCGCCGACGTCGCAAAGTCCTCGTAGTCCACGATGCGGTCCGGGAAGACCCACTTCCAGCACGGCCAGCGGCTGCAGGGTCGACAGCACCGCGCGTCCTCGTCCTCGGCCTCTTCCACGTAGGGCGTCGCGTGGCCGTTCCGTAGCGTTTTCCCGTTGACGCCGCCGTTGCCGCTGGCTGACAGGTACCTGGACAAACAGTCGGGCGAGCGAGCGTCCAAATCCTCGAAGTCGCCCGCGTCCCCGCCCAGCAGAGGACGAGACGCGTCCATAGGAAGAGGCGAAGAGGCAAGATACGTTGTACTAGTAATATGTGAAAGCAACTTCCAGCAGACGCTGAAATCGGTCAAGAGCTGTCAATCAAATCCAAAGTGACCACGGTACTGCAAGTGATTGGGTGATACCTAATGCGCGGCAAAATATACCAGCGTCACAATGGACCCGGAGGAGCGCCGCAAACGCCACGGTGAGTTGAGCAGCCTCCCCTACGTACCGCTAGCCCTGTCATTGACGCCGTCTCTGCGCCGCGCAAGATCTGTCCTATGGCGTGTACAACTTCCGGGACGTGAAGCTCCACTTCTCCAAGCAGGGCTGGACCTTCCGCCCCGGCCCGGAGCTCAGCTACGACCACTACTACATCAAGCCAGGCAAGAATCCGAGAAACAAGCAGCACAAACGGGGAGTCGACTACTTCCTGGGTGAGGCGGAGCTCGTGGCCTACGCGCGCAAGATGGAGATCTTCAAGGACGCCGAGACGGCGCCGCTGTCCGTGGCTGCCAGTGGTAAGCGCCGAGCGCGCAGTTGCAGCAGCGTCAGGGCGAGCGAGACGACGGTAGAGATGGACAGCGACAGCGACGGCGACTGGAGGCCTAGACGCGAGCACAAGCGCCACCGACGGCGATTGGGGGACAACGCGCAGAACCCCATTGCGTTGTCATCCGACTCGAGCGACGAGGAGAGTGCTGTGGAGAGCAACGGAGGAGCTGGTGTGGACACCAGCAGTGTGGATGAAGACGAGGACGAGGAGTGGACTCTGGGAGACGCGAGAGGCGGGTTTCAACAGGAAGAGGACGAAGAGGAGGAGGCAGAAGTGTCAGATGAAGACTCGCCTTCGTCTTCTTCAGAAGATGAGGAACCGGAGGATGAAGACGTGGAAATCGCTGAGACCACCAAGAAGGGAGTGAAAATATCTAATGGGAAGCTCCGATCCCACACAGAAGCCCAAGGCGTCACACGAGAACTGAATGGCAAAGCTAAGGACAGAGAGAAAGTTGCAACCAAAGCTGAAGCGAAGCCTGATATCCGGCGAGTCGACAGTTCTACAAGTTCGTCGGACGACGAAGCAAATCGCCACAAGAGTCCACGGCCGCTGCTGAAAACGTCCCACAAGAAGAAACGAAGTGGAGTCATGCAGACATCGAAGAGACTGTATAAGGATGGGGTAAGTAGCAAACGCGAGAAGAAAAATGCTGCCGCATCCTCACAGAACAAGCACAAAGGCCTCCAAATTCGCATCGGGAAGAAAGCGAAGTCAGCCCCACGAAGCGTGTTGCGAGATACCAACGAACAAGATGGAGGGTGGGAGGACAATGAAGACAACAGCTTTAGCCTGGACGTTGGGGAGTACGGGGAATCGCCTCCGCGACGACCACCGTCCAGAGTGCACTCCCGAGCGAATAGTGTCAGGTCTTCTCCCGCGACCAGCGTTACGGCTGCAAGCCCACCTCCAGAGTTTGCCGAGGAGAACAAAGGACCGCCGACGTCTCCTACTCCGGCATCGACCAGCAAGGATTCACCATCTCCAACAGAAGCAGCAGCAGTCTCCGCCACTTTGCATTCGTTTATCTCTTCGTCGGCAAACGGTACTCCGACCCCCATCATTCCTCCTTCTTCACACCCGAACATGACAAACGCGCCCACAACCCCGATCACTGTCCCCTCTTCACGGGCGACAATCGGTCTCTCTTCTTCGACAAACACTGCCCCGGCTCCCACAATGACCTCCTCTGTGTCCCAGACGAGTGAAGTGAACGTTGCCAGCACTACACACGTTTGGATGGAGCTAACGCACGTGGCGCTGCCTCCAGATCGCGACAACAAATACCACATCCGCGTTACGGTGTCGGCAGACAAACCTCCAGTTCAAACAATTTGGATAAAGAATTTGTCGTCTCAAGAGCAGCGCGAGTCCAGTTTTATCGATGTCGTGGAGCTTCCTGGTGCGAAGACCGACCTCCGTGTGCCTACTGCGACTGTCCTGACGGCATTGTTCCGATGCCTGAGCAGCCAGCCTGATGCAATTGTTATCGTTGGACCAGAGCCTCGGGCAACTGCAGAGTCGAAAACCGCGTCCGAGAAGGGAGAAGTGCAGCTGCAAACGTCCACCGCGGAGAAGAATGCTGGGGATGGTGACGCCCATGGAAACGGGCTGACGCTGGTCGTGGCATACCCAGCACTCGATCTCTTTCGGGTGGACCACCATTTTCCCATGAAGGTAGTGTCGTCGGACCAACGACTGCAACACCTCGCAAAGGAGGTAGAGCGCCTGAGGGAACAGCTTCATCTCATCCAAGCCGATCGGGATAAGTTGTGCGAGCAGCTCCGGCAACAGGAGGAGGAGAACGAGCGGACGCTGTCGCGGCAGGTTGAAGCTCAGGTGAAGGCTAGGATCGCAGCTCAGAGCCCACGGACGCAGGAACAGCCAAGCAAGGAGGAGCTGGAGCAGCGAGTAGCTAAGCTTGCGGAAGAAAAGACTCGAGCGCTTAAGCTTGCCCAAGTGAAGGAGAAACGTAGCCGAGACAGCGCCCGGAGGTGGGTCTTCGCGCGTTCAGACTGGATGGCGGTATTTGAGCCGTGCCGGACGCTGATGGCTGGCGCCGCCGCAAATACGGAGACATCTCTCCTCCGGCCAGCGACAGCATCCAGTGTGCGCAAGTATGTAGTGGAGTGGAAAGAGGTGCTCGAGATCGCGGAGCTGTTCTTCCAGTCAACTACGTCCGGTTCCACCCGCTGCATTACCGTTGTGAAAGACGGCGTGTATCAAGTAAATGCCAACGTGAGCCACGAAAGCTTGGCGCAGCTACGGCTCGTGGTAACTTCTGCCGAGGCCTCACGTCGCGAGATCGCGCCAACGAAGGTGCTGTTGTACGACAATAAGCGGCGCGTCTCGCGTGTGGACACGGTGCTGGAGCTTCGTGCGTTGGACCAACTCTCGCTCGAGCTGCGGCTGCTGGACTGCGCCGCAGCTCCCTCGCAGCAGGAGGAGTGGCTGCGGACGCCCATGCCCATGCACAACCGCCTACTGGTCGTGGTGTTGGACGAGCACGCGGTGCACGCGTAATCGGGGAAGGCGGACGTGAATGGAACTACATGTAACTGCGTTTTACAGGGGCCTCAAATGTGGATTGTAAATAGCCCCACATGAAAGTGATAATGAACTGCTCTAACGTGCCACAGCTTTGCTGGACATTGAAGTTGGTCGGCTGTTGGGGAAGTTTCGGCGCGCTTTCACTGTCGTTGCATTGCAACTCGGTCGTTGAATTGTCGTGTGGATACACTGGAGGATGACTCGCCTGTAGATTCAGACGACAAGGCAATGCAGCCTAAGAGCGCTGCAGCGATCGGCGACTGGGTCGAAGTGTCAGGCGAGAGTGACACCTACCGGGCACGCCGCTCGCTCCAGCTCAGTTCGCTTCAGCTTGCTGCTCAGTGCGACTGCCACGCCGGACTTGCGGCCATCCATATCTCATCGTCTCACTTCGGTGAGCCAGCGCGACTTGACGGTAGAACTGCGTTCTCTGGCCGGCTTTCATAGGATTTCTTAGCTGTAGAATCTCGATCGCATAGAGGGATCCTGGCAAGTCGCGGCAGTCTCTGCTGCGCGCATCTGATACAGTGCAGTTTGACAGCGCAGCGTGACAGCTTCTTGCCCTTCATCGCGACGATGAAACGTGTCCGTCGTCGCCGAGCAGAAAGCGCGATGGCTTAATACCAGCAAAGCGGACCGCGCCGCTGTTAAGTCGAGGAGCGGCTGGGTCTGAGCTGGCACATTTGCGCAATTTTAACTCGGCGGCTCTCCGGAATTGGCATCCGGCAAGCACATGTACTGCGCGGTGGCGTCAGCTGCACCTGACAGAGAAGAAGCACGAGCGCCATCGTCTTCAGACGCACGTCAACTTGACGTCCCCGAATCGCGCTCGCAGCTCGAGCGTCTGGCGGATGGCGTGGAGCTTCTCTCTCGCGAGGACGCCCACCTGTTCTGGCCGTAGGGCTGCTCTATGCAAGGCGCCGGGAAGTGGTGCGGTGGCGCCGGTCACTCCTGTCCGCGCGGTTGACTCACGGTAGCCGCAAACAGCAGCTCGGCGAAAGCAGCTGCTCGTTCGCTTTTAAAGGGCTCTCTTATCGGGCGCCAAGAGCAACTCGCGTACGTGCGTGTCGTAGGCGCGCCGCTGACAGCGCCATCCTGCAGGATTTGGGGCGGCGATGGACGCATCGTCACTGGAAAATCGTCTCGCTGGCATGAGGCCAGCAAACCCTACCAGTACTGTACCGTCCTGGGCGGGGCCGACGGCTCCGGCAACGTCTCTGCGAGCAGCTCCTCTGCCTCGTCGTGGTTGTCTGTTGTGTCGCTCTTCACCAAAACATTGTCCCATGTGCTGGCGCGCGCCGGCTGCTGCAGTTTACCAGCCCCGCGCGGTAGATTGTCGATTTTGGTAGTCTCCGGCAGCTGTTCGCGGCCGTCAGTGAACTGGTAGGGCGTGGGCTCGAAAGAAAGCCACCAAAACTCGAGCGCGTCCGTGTCCGGTAGCAATTGCAACACGCATGGCACCAACAGCGCCGACAACTTTTACCGCTGGCGCCGGCAACTTCACGTTGAAGGCGTGAGATGGAGCTTGCGTGCAGGATGGGGAGGGTGTCTCCCAGTCAAGTTGACCGTCAACCAAGTCTCTCACAGTTTAACGGCGCTCCCTCTCGTCCTCCTCCGCGTACTGGCAGCTGTCGTGCGTTTGCATCTCCCCCACGCATGCACCCTGTAATCGCTGCGCGGCTCGGCTCTGGCGCTGTGCTGGTTGCGGCGGCTGGGCTTGCCGTGCTTCCCTAGTCCCCGTCGGAAGAAATTAGCCAGCCATTCCTCGGTTTCTTGTCTGTAGAGGCATCGCGATAAGAGCGCAGAGGCCGACCCCGCGCAATCTGATCGCACTTAGTCGACGGCCAATGTGCGACCTACTCCGACTAGGTGCGATCGGTTTGCGCGGGTCCGGCCTCCGCTCGATACAGCTGTGCCTACCATATTGCCATTTCCCATTTGGCCGCGTCCCACTCACTCGACACTCAGCCGTTCACTTCACACCCGCTCGGAAACATGCTGCAGAACGACTACGGCTACTCGCACTACCAGGCGCAGGCGTCGCACCACCAGCACAGTGGCGAGCGCCCCAAGCTCTTCGGCACGTCGATGGACAACGGGAGCAACGGCTACCACGGCCCGGGCGTGCACGACTTCCAGCAGCTCGTGCACCCGAACAACATGACGCCGCAGCACCACATGCAGCAGACGCCGCAGCACCACCAGACACCGCAGCACCAGCCGCAGGGCGACTTCGACCACGAGCCCATCATGATGAACATGCAGCACCCCGGGCAGTACTATGCGCCCCCGCCCATGACGGCGCAGATGCTGCACGTGGCCACCGATTACAACTCGGGCGGCTCTGCGGGCGGCATCACGCCCTCCTCGCACGCCGGCTCCAAGCGCTCGCGCGAGGAGCTCAACATGAAGGAGAAGAAGCGCATGTTCAAGCTCAATGACCGCATCAACCAGCTCAAGGAGCTGCTGGACGAGGCCGGCGTGCAGTCCAAGAAGAACAAGCAGTCCATCCTGGACAACACGTTCCACTACATCAGCATGCTGCGCAGCAACCTGCTCATCGCCAAGCAGAAGGCTGAACGTGCCGAAAAGCAGGCCGACAGCTTCCGCTCGCAGGCGAGCACTGGCGGCCCCATGGACGCCGTCTACAAGCGGTGCTTCGACCAGTCGTCCACGCCCCGCGTCGTCGTGGACCTCAACATGCAGCTCCAGGCTGCCAACGCGGCCTTCCTGTCGCAGACCGGCCTGAGCGAGGACAGTCTCACGGACGTCAACACGCTGCGCGCCAGCCTCTGCCTGGACAACAACAAGCTCGACGCCGTCGTGCAGTCGGTCAGCAGCAGCATGAAGTCCATCAGCGCCATCGTGCAGGCGCAGGGTGTGGCCAACAACGTCGTGACACTCACGCTCATGGCCTCGGTCCTCACGGACGACGACAACGTCGTGACCGCCGTCGAGTTCAGCCTAGTGCCGTTCGAGATCTCGTCCGACTTCTCGAGCCCGAACGCCGGCTACGTGAGCGAGGTCAAGCAAGACCTACACAAGGAGTCCAGCCCGTCGGGCGTGAGCGACCTCTCGGTGTAAGGCGGACACAGAGCAAGACCCACCACATGTGTGAGATACCTAGCACACGAGCGAACGAGGACGAGGTCCACTGCGGCGGCTTAGGTAGGAGAGGGATTGGCCCCTGTAGATAAAACTGTAACATATAACCTATTGTCGATCCAGTTGTTGTACTAGTTGCATTGTGTCTCCGCCGCAGGAAGCGCTCGGTGCCCGATCGCCGCGTTGCGTTAGCGTCGACCGCTCCGAGCCACGAGGCCATATGCTGCGAGGACAGCTGGACAAGGGCGGAATCAATGCCGCCGTGGCGCGGTGACGATCCGTGACCAAGAGAGCTCCATCTGGCGAAGCCATCTACAGCAGAAAACCAACGCACCGGCACAGCGAGCGATTCCAGCATCCATTGCAGCGCTCGC
This sequence comes from Phytophthora lateralis, assembly GCA_000500205.2. Lineage (NCBI taxonomy): Eukaryota > Oomycota > Peronosporomycetes > Peronosporales > Peronosporaceae > Phytophthora > Phytophthora lateralis. Next base: position 4,626 of record KV723673.1, on the reverse strand, counting down.
GGGGCCTTAGTGCTAGCATTGCGCGGACGCAGTGGGCAGGAAGAGCGAGCGAGGACGTCCTGGCGCGCTTGAATGCGCGATCGCGACCATCAATCGAGAAGGATCGAAGGGTGTGGACTTGATGCGCTGATCCGTTGCAACCGAACGACGGACGTGCGCTCGCCGCTGCCAATCCTTGAGGAGTTGACACGCCAATTGATGTCCATGAGATGCCGCGCTCGGCTTGCCCGTGAACTTCACGGTGAAGGATTCTCGGTCTCGGTGGGCATGGAGCACGAAGGCTTTCCTGGGTACATGTAGAAGAGCGCGGAGCAGCAGCTCTGGGTCGGGGAATCTCTCCTGCATCAAGGTGATGCTTGTTGGCGCTCTACACTGTATTGCTGCCCTGCAGGCTGCAGTGCAGCGTCTCTGGGGATGGATGGCGGGACAAGCGCCGCGCGAGGCGGGTCCCCGTGAGTCAACGCGGTGATTTGTCGATCACAGAGGCGGCAGGAGATCGCGCATCAACAAGTGCTCTCGGTGCTGATAGCGTTGCAAGGTTGCCCATATGGGTTTTAAAGATCAATTGGTTGGCGCCATATAGCGGCGCGTACGGAGCTGCTGGCCGCCGTGGGCGACTATTATATGTTACTGGCAGCAGCAACTTGTTGCTTATCACGAAGACGAGCACATCATTCAGGACAGGCGCTATCCGGGATGCTGCCCGCGGCGTGGATCGACTCAACTCGGCAGATCTCGGTGCGAGCTGCTATAGAAAATTGCAACTCGAAGCAAGTCTGCCATAGACACCACCAGCCTTGTCGACTTGAGGTTGCAGCTACTGGTCCTTCTTGTCTCGTGGCGGATGCAAGACGCCACGCACGTAGTCCCCTCCGTGATACAGCCCCACGGCAATGTCCTTAGACGTCTGCAGCGTGAACCACGCCGCATTCCAGCCCATGCCCAGCAGGGACATGGACCCTGCTGCAGCTACATTGTCCCTCTCGCCATTCCCCGCCCTCCTCCTGTCCTGCTCCTCGTGCCTCGCGTTCTTCTCCACGACGTCCTCCATGCCGGGGACTCCTTCCAGCGGCTCCAGAGGCTCCGCGACGCCGCCACGCACCGCCATCTCCACCTCCGAGTGGCGCCTGGCGTCTCTGTTCCTCGCGTCTCGGCGTATACTCTCCAACTGGAGCTTCGTCTTGGCCACCGCCAGCCCCAGCGCCGTCCCGAGCGCCATCCCCGGCAGCACCAGCAGGAACCCCACGAGCGGCTCGCCCACCAGCAGCAGCACCAGCAGCCCCACGGCCCAGCCCACCACGGCGCCACCGCAGCCGAGGAACAACGCCAGCGCCAGTAGCCGCTGACAGCAGCTCTCGCTCCAGTCGCGGTCCTCCAGCGCGCGCCGCAGCTTCTCCTCCGCGTGCAGCCGCAGCCGCTCCGCGTTGAGCGTGCGCCGCTCAAATGTGCGCTCCACCGCCTCCCGGTGCGTTTGCAGCTGCCGCTGCAGCTCCTTCGTCACGGCCATGGCCGCGTCGCGCTGCGCGATCAGCTCGTCTTCCATGATACGTTTGCGGTAGTATTATACAAATGCCAACAGTACTATTTGGGACCATCATATTATACTAAATTACTACACATTTACTAAATGACGGAGTGCGAGGTGGTATATTGGCCGCGGCATCTGTGGGCGTCTCCGCCGCCGTCCTCCGCGCTCTGTCGTCGTATCTCTGCGCGTGTTCTGTGCGTCGTGTCGCTGGACTCCAAGGCGTCCCCCGGTCTCGAGCTGATCGCGCCCGAGTCTCGTCCCATTGTGCTGTTCGACGCGCAGTTGGCGGCGCTCGGAGGCTTCGAGACGCTCCACGCGCCGCAGCTGCTGCAAAAGATCGGGGAGCAGTTTGGCAATAGCAACAGGGCCACAGAGGCATCCACCACTGGGTTACAGGAGACTGGGAGCTGTTACGCGCCGTTCGTGGTGGTGGGCGACGCCTTTCGGAGTATCGTGCAGCACGAGCGGAGCCCTTCATGGCTGCTCATTGGCGGGGGGAAGCGTTTGGCGGTGAGAGATCATTGCTGTTTGCAGTTCGGAGACGTCTGGCTGACTGGTGGTTGATTGCAGGAGCTGTCGACATTCGTGGCTGTGCTGTCCCAGCAGTTGCACAATGCGGCGAGTCTACCCAAGCGTCTGCGGCATTTTTACCTGTTGAGCAAGCAGAGGGGGCTCTCACATAAAGAAAGTAGGTGTTGTTATGCTTGGTGGTTGTTGCTGTATGAACTGACACAGGACAGGGCTGGAGTTACTGCAGGTGGCCAACTGGATAGGCTTCGCGCTGTTGGACGTGATACTTGGGCAATTTGCACGCATTTACCTGGGTGGACTGGTTGCACCAGCACTCGAGCTCACAAACGTGTACGACGGCAAGGGTGCTATGGGATTTGGAGAGATTTCTAATGTTAAAGGGGTGTCTTGTGTCTGCCAGCTCGCCGATTGCCGTCGTGGAGACCTTGCGTGGTAACGTAGAGTGGCTGATGGGCGCGCCTGCAGGTTTTAAACTCAACATACCGCTTGCTTCCATTCTGGGCAACGGTATTCTCCTGTGGCTGAACCTGTGGAGCTTCGTATTCGAAGAGCTTTTGCCGCTTGGGGGCAGTTCAGGTCTGGGGCAGTGGATGCTGCTAGTGTGTGGACACATTGGCGTGACGCTACAGTTAACGCTGCTGATGGATCTCCTGAAGCTCACTATGTGGCACTCACATTGGGTTTATCTCTACTTCGCCAAGCTGAACCGCCTGCAGTTCGGTTTGTTCTCGTCGCTGTCGAAGCTGTTCCTTGGCAAGAAGATTAACGTGCTGCGCCACCGCGTGGACTCATGCGAGTACGACGTCAGACAACTGCTTCTGGGCACGCTACTCTTCACCATTTTGACTTTCCTTGTGACAACCAACCTGGTGTTCTTCGTGTTCTTCGCCAGCGTGCGCGGCGGGATTGTGCTGGTGTCGCTGCTGTTGTGGCTGCCGGTCGTGGTGCTGAGCTCGTTGCCATTGGCGTCTCTGGTCTATCGCGCCTGGAATCCTCGCTTCTTCGTCGTCGGGATGCAGCTTCAAACGTGCGATGACCTGGCAGACGACGGCACTGTCATCGAGAACGTTGGTGTGGGCCATCAACCCCCGCATCTGGAAGCTCAGCACAGACGTACGTTCCGACGGGCGATTGCGTCGTGGAAAATGAGTGACCGGGCCAACTGCAAGAGCGCAGTTTTCGAGTTGTTCCCAGTAGCATCCAGCTTCGCAGCGCAGTTTACAAGGTACACCGTTGCTGTTTTGCTGTGCGGCGTATCTTGGTCTGGTCTGATTTGGTCGTTTTGCTGAAGGCTGCGGGCGTATATGCAGGTCGTAGCTGCTCGGTACTCACTGGCGGCCATAGTGAAGGCGTGCCTGTTCGGCAGCGCTGCAATTGCGCAGGTTCCGATGGGTATTTTGTTCGACCTGAGCAGTAGCAGTTAGGCATGGATGTCAATGCGATCAATTCTGTTAGGCATGGATGTCAATGAAATCAATTCTGGATACTCACTTGGAAAGGTTTTAGCCCATTATTCCCCGAAGGGCGTCCTATAGGTACTAGTCCGAAAGGGCTAATGCCTGAGCCGGCTATCACCATGCAACCCTCCCCACCTCCAGATAGGCACATGGCGACACTAGAAAT
>AWVV02007854.1:0-11306 GCA_000500205.2 Phytophthora lateralis | reverse complement strand
GAACGGCCGCAAGGTCATCCGCTATAACTAAGCAAGTTGACCCATAGGTCGCACCAAACACCCCAACATCGCCATCGATACACAGCATAGAATAGACCCAACACGTTCCGTTTGACCTCGACTGCAGAGGAAGCCAAAATTTTCGTTAGTTCTTCCACAATCTTGTCTTCCTTCTGAAATCGCACCATTGTAATTCACGCCATCTCGTCTTTCCGGTGCGTTTGTCGGATTACGGCATAATTTTTACGCGGCGGTTTACACAATATCACGAAACCAGTCCGACCTTTTGGTTGGCAGCAAAATATGCCTGCCTCTTGGTCCACGACACGGTGTCAGGATAAATGAAAATCGGGTACAGTGTGTTGCCGTACGAAGCCGTAGACAGCATCGACTGCTCGTTGTAGTCGAAGTCGAACGTCGTCTCCGCGTCGTACTGGTCCAGACACGGTGGCTGCAAAGCGGCACGTACTTCGAAGTAAGACGCTAGTTTGTGCAGTCCTGAAAGCACACACCACCTACCTCTGTGCAGTAATACCACCCGAGCACATCATGTTTCTGCCACGAACTGCTGGTTGATGCCGTGAACCCCTACCCAGCAATTTACCATCGTCAGTTTTGCCGTGCCGCATCATTACTTGAGTCGCATCAACTTTATACGCACCACGAATGCCTCGTCCGAATCCAACCTCAGAGTAGCCGCCAGGTTGATTGGGATCGCTAGAATGGGGGTGTCGGCTTTGATTCCGTCGTCCATAAACACCAGCAGTGTCCCCACTCGTCTGCCTTCCGAAACATCCTTGATGAACTTGGGCAGGTTTGCTGTCGCTGAGAAGTAAGGCACGTAGTTGTACTGACGATAGAACAGCAGCCATAGCGTTAGGGTCAGTCGAGGAGCATGCTGGGCGAACCAAGCGCATTACCTCGAGTTCGGGGTAGTATCGGATCTTCACGACGTGGACTTTGCCGTCAGCAAGGTCATGCACCGCTGCCGCAGAGATTCGTGCGCTTTCTGCGTCAGCATTGCCACTTCGGCCACGCGAGTATATGGCTACATGGTCGTAGAAGACATCATCCCCAGTGCCCTCCTCGTTAAACCAAGTGTCAAACTCGATTGCAAGCGAGTTTTGGATCCCGGTGAAGCCCATATTGGATCCTTGCGCCGCCAAAGTCGCTGTTCGATCCGGATGCGAATGCAACACGAACGCAAAGCCGTCGCCACCGTGAACTGCGCAGCTCTGGTACTCATGGAGCCCAAAGTTCTGGTCCTTGACCTCAAAACAGCGTCTAGACTGGTCGGTGATCTGGAAGGTGAACCTCGTTTCAAAGCCTTGCAGAACCGGAAGCTGCTGTGCATACCAGACAGACGATACCTGGTGTGGCTGAGAGGCAGTCAGACGAAGGCGCACAGCGCACTGAGTCTCCTCGCTTGCTGCAAAAACGTCTCGATGACCCAGCATGGCAGTCTCAACTGCCACCCGCGCGCTTGTGGAGTGATTTTCAGTTCTACGAGACTCGAGACGAATTGCTTCCAGCTGCTCGGTCAAAACCACCTCCAGTGCAGCTTCACGGTCGTCATCGGCACCCGCAAACTCGGAGTATTCAGTCTGCACTCGTCAGCAACACGTTTTTCAATGAGTATTGCGACGTCGTAGTCAACCAAGCGAAGGGTAAAGCACCTACAGGTGAAAATGGTGCACAGCTAGTCGTAGCTGCCTTGCCGTTTAGTACCAAGCCTGTGGTCCCGGCAAAGTCATAGTAAACAAATTCTGCAATTCCGAGTAAGTAACCGCACGCCCAGCCAGCTACTAGCAGAAAGTGGAGCTACCTGCATCACTGAGCCCTGAGACCAGAGCAAGAAGCAGTCCCTCACACACTGTTGATTTCCTCATCCGTCGCTTTCAGGTCACTTGGCATTTGACACGGTGCGTGACCCTTCACGTGGATCTGCTCATACGAGTCAATATTCAAGCGTGCAATAGAACACGAACACCCTCCAGCACTCATTGAACTTTCAAATCACAGCTACACATCCGAACAACCCACTGCAACTTTCATCACGACTGCTGCTTCTTCCACGCGTAGAACCCTTGATAAAACGCTTTGCTCGCTCGTAACTCGTAGCAGTCTGCCTCGACCACCTCCTTATTGGCCACATACCATTGGAACATCTCTCTGCACTCGGTTGCTTTGTCCATCTCCCCACACTTGCGCTCCCTCGCTTCTCGAACCAAGTCGTAATAACGCTTGCACGTCGCCGAGCCGATATAGTCCACGAATCCCTCCCAGAATGCTTCAGTGTTGGAGGTTCGCCCGCAAAGTTGGTCCAGCTCGTGTCTCGTGCCGTTGTACATTGTGAACACCTCGTGGCAGTACAACGGCCACGCCGCGTGCTTCCAGGGCCGATGGGCATTGTCACCAGAACATTCCGTGGCTGCTTTAGCTTCTGTGGCGTGGAACAACTTGCACACATTTTGCTGCTGCCAGGCGGTGTAGAGCTCTACAAACTCCAACGCTTTGGTCTCCTCACTGGAACCTGCTGGTAGCTCCTGCACGCAACGAGTCAACGTGCTGTTGTGCTGGTAGAATAAGTTGAAGCTGTCGACGCATTTTGCGTTTTGGTCCGGCGTCTGTGCTTTCGAGTCGCAATTGGCAGACACAAAGTCGCAAATCAGCACAAAATTGGAGCACAAATCGAGCTTCTCGGGGCGCAGCGAGCGTGGAGGCTGCAGATGTGGAGCTGTATGAAGAGATTGAGAGGCGCTCAGGGGTACGCAGAGCGCCATGGCGAGCAGCAGCGGAAGCCATTGGAGCGTCATGTCGGACTTGCAGATCGAAGCACGGAACCAGAAAACCCAAAATGGGGGTTCACGTAAATACGAAACACAAAATTTATGATACTAAGATAGTACCTTCAAGTACACAAGAAAGCAAACAAGTCGCGGTGATGGAAAAAAAAACTAACTTCTGGTTTGATGTTAACGGGGGTCTCCTCACAGCCCAACACCGATCTGGAATTCCTTCCGGGTAGCTTCTAAGACCGGGAACTGAGGTTTGTAGAGTTTCATGAATGCAGATGGACAAACACGGCTCCTACGCCTGCAAATGCGCTCGCTTGGAAAATCGCGAGTGCTAGAATTCCACTTTTTTGACGATCAAAATCCTCGTGAACAGATGTGACGACACGTATTCGTCTCTCACTTTCGTGTTTCCGAAATGTCGATCTTGGAACAAGACTGATTCCCACACTTTGCCCAGAGGTTCGGCACCAATGATCCGAGGCGTGTAACTTGTCAGGCCCCGCCCGATGCCATTAGGAAGTCGTAGGCATTAATTTCTGCTCGCGAACCATCATCATAATTTCTTAACGTTTGTCCTAGTTTGGCAAGACGAATTCGTGTGTCGCGCTTTTTGTGGCTCCTACAGCAGAGCGTTTTCCGAAATTCCCAGAGCTCCTACTTCAGACGCTCCACCTCCTGCCAAAGTATTTGAGCGAATGTTGAGCACGAAACATCTGTTAAGTGAAAGCAGTACACGGTGGGTGGTTTGCATGGACTTCTGCTTCTTTTTCACGAAAAATGACCAACTTGGTGTCCACTTGGATACCCGACATGGGAACATTAGCAAGTTTCTCGACAAATAAATATTTGTATTTGTTCCCTTCAAAACTGTACATATAGTACGCACAAGCTTTCTAACCACAACAGTTCATTTCCCATCGTCAGAGCTCGTGACAGACCAGGCACCAGAGTGCAGCGATGACGAGCTGCGCTCCGAGGCGTGGATCATATGCTCTAGAATGACCACGATTTGTGAGGCAGTGGGGCGGTCGCGAGGATTTTTCTGCAGACAACAGTCCGCCAGGTCCAGAATCGCCTTAGGGCAGTCGCCCGAGAAATTTGGACGTAACTCGCCCGCCGCCACTAGACTCAAAATCTCCGCTTCCTGGATTTTCCCCCGATTTGACTTGTTTTCGTCGTTCCAGTACGGGTAGTCGTCCGTGTCGATCTCCGACAGCACCACACCGAACGAATAGATATCGGCCGCTTCATCGTAGTCCCGACCCAGCAAAACCTCAGGCGCGATCCAGAAAGATGTACCCACACCAGCGGTCATGTGCGTCTCGACAAGGTAGCGCATGCGCGAAATGCCAAAATCGCTCAGCTTGGCCTCCAAATACATGTTAAGCAGAACGTTTTTGGACTTTAGATCACGGTGGATGATCATGGGTTTGAGTCCGTGTAGGTACGATAAAGCCTCGGCAATGTGCAATGCAATCGTGGCTTTATGTGACTCCCATGAGAGTCTCTCGCCCTTCACCTTGTATCCGTGGAGTACGTCACGCAGATCACCGTTGTCCATGAACTCAGTGACAGCTGACAGGTGCCTTAAGTTGTCCCAAGCCACACCCACAAATTCCACGACACGCGGATGGTATAGCACAGCCATCATGATGATCTCCTTAAAAAACAGCTCAATCTCCGCTGTAGTAGCATTGCGATCAGGGCGAATCTTCTTGATCGCAACGCGCCGGCCTCTGTATTCTCCCATGAAGACCAAACCAAAGCCACCTGTGCTGATACACCTGCCCATCTTCAACTGCTTGTGGTCGATGCGGTTGGTGACAATCACGGGGTCGTTGAGGAACACCGGGTCCACTTGGACTTGCGTGTCGTCAAAGTCGAGAGTGTCGCCAAAATCCTGCGAATAGAAGTCGTTCTTCGAAGACGACATGCGCTGCGTCTTCTTGTGTGAGAAGTGGTATCTCCAGAGAACGAGCGCGACCACGATGATCACAATAGCACAGCCTCCCGCCACGAGGCCGATGAGCAAATAGTTGGAGCCACCCGAAGACGTAGCCACTGTGCAATGCAGCAAGAAGCATACTGAGCATAATGGAAAAAGTAACACTGTCGTGAAAAACGCACCTGCCGTGGCGGTGTCGTTGGTCACGCAAAAAGTCCGATTGTGGGTCGTTTGCCACGTTCCGTCAATGCAAGTGGCCGACTCATCAGGACGATCCGAGTCAAATGCTATTAGATCTTGTATAGCGCTGAACACCGTCGAGCTTATGTTGAAGTCCGTGATGTCATTCATGGCGATGTATCTGCATAGCCAATAGGGAGCAGCAACATTCCTTTTTGTCAGTACCGCTCGTGAAATTACTGTAAAAACGAGTAGCTGTACTCACAGCTCCTGTAAGTTGTCGACGTTGAAGACCACTGTGGGGAAGGTTGAAATGCTGTTGTTGGTGAGGTTTCTACTCCAGCAGACAAAGACAGTCATTACTTGTCCAGTAAAATAACGAAGAAAATGAGAGCTACGTACAGTACTTCCACAGCGCAGAACTGGTTCGAACAAGAGTGAGCGATAGATGAACCCACGTAGGCAGCCGTCAGGTGATTTGAGGACATATCCCTGTAGTGAGCGTTGACAACACAGCTACATCAGTACTTGCAGTTGCTATGAGCTCTGCCTCAGCGATCAGACAGAATAGCGTACAGGTATTGCACGTCGTCAAGCCCGTTGAAAAAATAGTATCCGAACTTGATCATGTTGCAGTTTCTCAGCGTGCTGCATAGATAAAAATCACATTATCAAAGAAGAGGAAAAACATAAGCTGGAGACACCTTACCGTCCTATGAGACGATGAACGTACATATTCAGCGTCGTGGACGGGAAGAACGTCGACGCGGTCTGCGTGATCGAGGACAGGTCGATATTCTCGAGCGACCTGCAGGAAGCAAGCATCGCCGTCATTAGATACCCTCGAAATAGGCATCACGCTAAAATCCTAGTCACGCACACAGTGGTGACAGCGATAGATCCGTCCTCGACGTCAGCAATGGGCAGCGTAGAGCCTGGCAAGTCTTGATCCTGCGGTACGAACGTAATTGTCTGCGGGTACGTACCCTCCCCAGTAATCCGTCTACCGACACCGAAAACATCAGTCCAGTTTCCACTACAAACACCCAAAGCTGCGACTCACAGGGTCGTCAAGCTGGTCGGGACCAGCATCGTGCGGATCGAGTCAATAGCCAGCACATCGGCCGACGTGAGTGTCGTCGGGTAGCTCTCACTTCCTTCATCGGTCCTCAGCTTGACGTAAAACTCCCACGTGTCCGAGTCCGCGTACCCGGTCGAAAGACACGAGCACGACGCGTTCACTGCCGTGTAGATGGCGGGACATCCCCCGTTCGGGGTCACCTCATTTGTGCGGCGCTGCACCGACGGGACCCCGTAGCACATGATATCACTGCTCGAGAGGTTGTTGAGCGCCGAGTTGACACCCGCCGCCAGCTGCGTCTCGTTGTCGTCGAAGTTGTCCGTGAACCATTCCTGGGCCAAAGTCTCTGCTGTGGTGGAGACGGACGTGGACGTCGAGGATGACGAAGCGCTCTGGGCCTGAGCAACGTGGCTATGAAATATCGCCCAGAGCGCGAGTAGAGACGCGAGTTGCGTCCATTTCGCTCGCGTCATGACGGATGAGGAGATATCTCAAACTGCTCGCTGGTCGACACTTTCGATTGTGAGACTTGGAAGCTGGCTTCTGATGGCGGTGGCGATTTTAGCCGAAATGCTGACGAATCACAGGATTTAGCTCGAGAAGTAGCCAATCAGATGAGAGACCGTTTCAGCTTGCGTTCTGTATCAGATACTAGCGTGGCACGTTATCGTACGTCGGTGGCATGGCTACATCGAGATCACCACTTCATTGTTGCATTCGAGTGCTGTCATTGTCAACCGCTGAGGGCACAAACAAGTGCATGTAACACCAGCACGACGCCAGCTATGCCTCGCGTCCCTGCGTTGTCGAGTTTCGCGAAATCGTGCCAATCGAGTCGGGGACCATGCTGAGTCAGCCAGTACCGCAGAATTCGTGTATTCGCCTCACTGATTGCGACTACTGAAGCCGTGCTGTGAGTCAATAACTACCACACCATTGCAAACTGACCGTCTGCGTCGAAGAGCTTACCTCCTTCTGCAAGGGTTCTCACTCATTCAGGCGCGGGTACTGTATTCAGCGAGTGGGTTGATGTGAAGCTTTCATTTCCTTTTTTAAAGCTGATAAGCCTAGCTCCCATAGTGGATTTGGGTCTAGGGCCTGGAGGTCGGTTGAATTTTATTAGTGGATGGAGCACTGAGGGACGCCTGCTTTTTCCGACGCAAGCATTGCGGAAAATGCATTCTCCGTAGAAGGGGTGTACAGTACAGTATGCTGATCATCGCCCAAGAAGCACAGCAGGCTGCCTTTCGACAACACGAACTCGGTGCGCAAGCACTTTGTGCAGCGACACCGGAAGACGATCGTTTATTATCGCGACTAAAACGCTGGCTGAGCAGGAATTAAAACGGAGACAATTCGACGTCGGCAGCAAGAGTCACAGAAACGAGCATAATCTTGTGCCAACGTCATCGGGTTTTCCTCTACATGTACATGTACATGCACCGGTACCGCATCAATTGGACGAGCGCGATTTGTTGCTAGGAAAAATGCACATGTATCATGCTGTTTGACCCGCTTTGTCCGACTCTCGTAAGGTAGGTGTTGTTTGGTCGAGGCTCGCCAACAGTTCGTTTCCGCACGCTCCACCCTTCATTCTCTCCTCATTTCCAATTTGCTCCCAGCGAAGCAAATCCACATCCACTCGGCCCCCATGATGAAGTTTTTCGCCTTCGCCTCTGCGTTGATTGCCTGTGCCCTGTCATCGAGCTCTGTCACGGCCGACGGTGCGGAGGGATCTTCGTGGGGATACAAACACAACGATACCAGCATGGCGAATCCGGAGCAATGGGCGGAACACTACCCAACGTGTGGCGGAGCAAAACAGTCACCGATTAATATTGAGGTGTCTGGCGACTGCAGCGCGGAGACGCGCTCGCTCACGTTCAGTGGCGATTGCACCGACTACAACTTGACCCAGTCAGAGGAGTCTTTCAAGGCGAGCGTCAATGGCGGTACGTCCTACATGTCGGCGTTGCTACGACAATATCATAGTTGTCTAACGTTTCGTTTACAACAATTGATAGGCTCCTGCGCAGTCTCTGCGAACGGCGCGTCGTACAACATTCTGCAGTTCCATCTGCACGCACCCTCGGAGCACACGCTAAACGGCGAGCACTTGGACGGTGAGGTGCACTTCGTGCACAGCAACACGGACGGCTCCGCTCTCCTGGTGGTCGGCGTCTTCTTCAAAGCTGTTGATGGCGGCGAGACGGACGACTGGGTGGGATCCGTCCTGGATGCACTGGACACCGTCAGCATGAACACGACGGTTGCCATGTCAACGTAAGTACCAGGGGCGTCTTTAGTTGTGCCGTTCGGACTCACAGTCTCGATGTTTGTTTATTCCAGCACCTCGTACGCCGACGTCGTCAACGCTGCTTCAGACGCCCACGGAGTGTTCAACTACGCCGGCAGTCTCACCACACCAGCGTGCAGTGAGATCGTGGACTGGTGGGTAGTCAAGGAACCCGTCAAGGTCTCCACCACCGATCTGGAGCGCCTGCAGTCGCAGCTCAAGGAGCTTCCGATCACAGACGACGGCAAGAACGCGCGCCCGGTTCACCCGCTCAACGGCCGTGTCGTGACCGCATACCTCTAGTCTTTGCCTCCAGTGCCTAGATGAGACTTCCATAGAGAAACCATTAGCGATTTGCCTTGAGACGCGCCTTGCATACTTGAGCGCGTCCACTCGATCAATCCTTATTTATGCTTCGTCATCACCGACATCATGAGTACACCCCAGCCTGGCCGCAATAATGGTGCCGTTGAAGCGGCGGACATACCATAGGGATAAAGCGTCACTTCGGCAGAACAACGCATAGAGGTATCCCGATAGCTCTTCTCAACGAAACGAGAAAATTAAAATGTCGAGCGACTGCAGCGCTTCGAGATGACGACGGAGATTACGGCGAGTCGCCCGGAGTGCAGAAAAGAGATGAATGTTGTTGACATTGCGACGCCTTCTTCAAGCTGGAAGGGCAGAGGCCGCACACTGGGAAGCGACAACCAACTTTCCTTCGTTATAGCGGGTTCTACTGAGCAGGGCAGCAAGATTTGAAGATTCTCGCTTGTGGGGAAATAGAAACCAAGTTTGTTAGCTTTGGGGAAAGTTGATCGCCGCAGAAGGTAGGAATCTCGATGCTTTTTTTTCTTTCGGATAGGAACCGGGCGTCATCTTGGATTCGTGGCACTACGCTATGTATACGTGCACTGACTTATTGCTCTATTAGTAGCACCAGCTACCAGTCTGTCTAGAAGCGCAGGCGTCTTTGACAACAGCTTGGCCGAAGCTCAAATTTTGACATAATAGCCGATGCGTCCTACATTTGTACATGTGAGCGCGTCAGTTTCAGAACGTACAGTGCATGATGCACCAGTAAGAATTTGCCATGCGAGTTCAACAGTGCAACCTTTTTGCAAATTTCCAATTTGATTAAATTGAGCACATTTTACCGTGAAAGTACAGAATTCCCGAAAAATGTTGCAAATTTCCCAGAGCCAAGTCGAGATTTGTATCGGGCTCCTTGTTCGTTTTGTTGGCACCAACTTGCTGCAGCACTACAAGCAGCTCCCCTGACCCTGCGACCAAAGCGAGTGATCAGTTGTTTACGTATGATTATCTATATACTCTACTGAGGCTCTTCCCGGGCGATCATAAGCTGGGCCGGTCGTCCGCTTCACGTCCGTACAACCTGCACCACAAGCTTGAATTGATTAAAAGAACTACTCTTCATTTTCCAATTTGCCGTCCGCAAAGCTCCATACTTGGACACCGGTATCCACGCACGAAACGCTGACTATGAAGTTCATCACTGCAATTTCTACAACCGTGGCGTTGGTCGCCTCAACTGTTTCTGCTGGCGGAGCAGCGGGCGCTCCTTGGGGCTACAAATACAACGATTCCACTATGGCGAGCCCGACTGAGTGGGGCGAGCACTATCCTCACTGCAGCGGCACGCGTCAGTCCCCTATTGACATCGTGTCTACCGAGGTTACCCGGAGCTCCAAGACTAAAAGCACGCTTCGATTCCGTGGAGACTGCCCCTCGTTCAATCTCACGCAGACTGAAGAGGGGTTCCAGGGAAGCGTCGTTGATGGTGCGTGCGCAGCAGCTTTGTGCCTCTGCGATTTCAGGGTCTAATTGGGTATGACCTTCAGGTTCTTGTCAGGTTAAGGCAAACGGTGCTCTGTTTGACTTGTTGCAGTTCCACGTGCACGCTCCGTCGGAGCACACGCTAAACGGAGAGCCCTTTGACGGTGAGATTCACTTCGTGCACAGCAACGCTGACGGTTCTGTGCTCACCGTGGTTGGCATCTTCATGGAGATTGATCCTGCTGGCGACACCGACCCGTGGTTGGAGTCGGTCATTGATGGAATTGACGACGTCACCCCCACCGCCCCTACGATGATAAAGTTGTAAGTTTTACCGGAAACTGCATATTACTGTCGGTTCTAACCAGTGCCTTTCATATGCAGGACGTCCTACTCGGCTTTGGTCCAGAAGAGTACGCGAGGTGGCGGCCTCTACAACTACCCGGGAAGCCTCACGACCCCAGGTTGTGATGAGATCGTTGACTGGTGGGTAGTGGAGAAACCGGTGAAGGTTTCGGCCAAGGACCTCACGCGAATTCGTGACAACCAGGGTGAGGTTCATGCTACAGATGCTAGCGACAATACTCGCCCCGTGCAACCTCTGAATGACCGAACTATCATCGGCTTCGAGTAGGCTGAATGGTAACCCCATCACTGTTTTCCCAAGAGGGTTAGAATGTCGTAAAAACAAAAAAAAAGGTGGCATCCTTAACGCTCCAACTAAATGTACGATACTACATGTGCTCCTCGTCGCTACCGATAGACTGCCATCGTGTCGCTTTTCCTTTTCAACCTCATTTATTTGGACGGTAACGTGACTCAATTCGAGATGTAGAGACAGTCAGCATTGGTGTTCACTAACTTCGCGTATGGGCGGGCCACTGTAAAAAATGCGAAGAAACTGAGGACCGATCTCAGCATGAACATAGCAAAACTTACAAGCTCACACACTCCCATTTCGTAGAACCAACGTCGTCCGTTCCATCGAGCACCGACACCATAAACGGATCCGTCTTGCCGCCGTTCGCCACTTGCAGAAACACGCCGACCACGAGAAGCTTGGACCCGTCGGTGTCGCTGTGCACAAAATGCACATCCCCGTCCAGCGCCTTGCCCTTCAGTGTGTGCTCTGACGGCGCGTGCAGGTAGCCATCTTGTAAGCACCATCCACTGCCATCGCGTAGTACCTGTCCACAAACACAGACACGT